>VZTT01067914.1:0-18351 GCA_013400855.1 Buphagus erythrorhynchus
CGGCGCTGGTGTTGGCGTGAGCTATAAAGCTGACACCCTGATTCCGGGTTCTCCGCTTCCTGGAACAGGGCCACTCAGGGCACGGGCTCGCCCTGTGAGCTAGCTGGGCAGTCCTAGGCTGAAGTGGACATTCCGGCGGGCAGTGTCAGACGATAAAGTGTCTTTGATTAATCTACTCAAATCAAAGGTCCTGTGACTGACAGAGCTGGAAAAAAATAAATCATCCTTCCATGACTGATAGGTTGAGAATTTTGAATTCTTTTTCAAGGGAAAATGAAATTTCTCTTCAATTAATCTCTCTTAAAGCACCAAGAAACTGATTTCGTTCTGACATTTCTCATCCAATATCACAACTACTAAAGGACAAGGTTCCCCTTGATTCAATGAAAATCTCAGCAGCGTCAGCACATTTCTTTTAATCACTCAGCCCCTGTGGTGTTAATTGGTGCCTGCAGCACAGCCCTAGCAAATGTTATCTGCATTGGGATGAACTTCCCACTCCCTAACTCTTTGGAGAAACAAGTTGTTGACAGAAGCAAAGCCAGATTTGCAAAATCAGTTTGAATGTTAAAAAGTCTGTCTAAACCAAAATAAATAGCTACCATGCAGACATGGTATCTTCCATTCTGCTATGATGCTGGACTTGCCTGTGGCATGTGCACAACTTAACACAGGAGGGAACTAAGTCTCAGAAAGATTTTACTGAGTTTTATAAATTCTAGTGAGAATGGACCTCACTGTCCCAGTGCAATATGTGCATCTGTCTGGCTGTATTTAACATAAACTTGTCAAATTCAGCTTCTTTCTGTGGTTATGCTTAGATCACTTGAAAGATTGTAGTATTGGTATGTATTGCTCCATTATATTTGAATTGTATTGAATTATATTCTTTCCTTTAATGCTTGGGGAAAACATCACTTCTGCCTTCTGCCATCTGAATCTCTGACAAGTTCTGGCCCCAGACTCTGTTTAAACTGAAAGCCATCTGCGTAATTTAAAGACAGATAAATCAGGCAAAAGAATCCCTTCAGCTAGACGAAAGCTTTCAAAAATTATCAGAGAAGGGTAAAGATGAGCATCACAGGGACCAGATGAAGTGTGAGCTCAGATTTAAAGGTGATCCACTGCTGACATCTGTCGCAGCGGGCCCTGGGGCGGTGGTGGAGTGCCGCGACCTTCTGAAGAACCATCCCAGGGAGGATGTCCTCAAGGCACAGGCACATCCTGCTAGCTCGCTCCCGGGCACAGAGTGATTTCAGCTCCTTTAGGAGCTCTCCGCTTCGGCCGACGCAGGAGGAAGAGACAGGAACCACATGCGGTGGTCCAAGGCAAAGCTTTACTTTTCTTTCCTTGAAGGGGTCCAGGGACAAACAAGCTCAAGGGAACCGAGAGAGCAGGGTTGATGTAGGACAGCCAAGGGGTGGGATAGAGCAGCAAACGAATCATCTGAGGGCTCAGGGGAGGTACAAAGGGGGAAGGGCCAATGGGGTACAGGCAATTAACATAGAACAGGGAGGCATGCTGGGAGTAACTTTTTTGTAACCATTACGACGAAGGAGTGCCTAAGGGCATTACCTCCAGGGGAAAGCAACAGACTCCCTTGCTGAGAGGCTTTCAGCCTCCACAGATATCTGAGTTCTAAACCAGATACACTGAAAGAGCATCATTACATATGCCCTGGAAAGACCCCAAATGTTGTGTTTAACCTCATTAAATTTTCATATTGCAGAGCAGTGTCTAGTTTGTTCTGTAAGAGTTTCAGATCTCTTCAAACTAAACTCAGAAAACACTATGCAAGTATTTTAATTGTCCCAGATTGTTGTTCCTCTGTACATATGGTTACAAGTGTAAGGAGACTGGATTCAGTCTGGCTGTACCTTGCCTCCTTCCTAGTTGGACCTGTTATGGAAGGTAATTTGTCTGGTGACTACTTCTTTGCAAAGCTTAGTGCTGATCTCTGCTGCTGAGGCATGATTAGGAATTTCTGCAGTACCTGTAGGAAGCTGTAAAAGGGTAATCCTTCTCATTTACTACATAAACTCAACAATATTACCAGCATTGTCCAGGGCATAAAAGTCAAGATAGACTCCACAGTGGAGAACTTACAAGCTAAAGCTATGAAACAGGCACTTATTTTCAACAAAAGGAAAAGAGTTTATGTCAAAACTTGCTTGTTGCGGTGCATTGTTTTATCCTTTAATAATTTGGTTGTACTTTGTTTCATAATGGTTTGTCCCTATGTTGTATCCCCTACTTCCAGGTGTTACGGTTTTTCCCTTTCGCGCCTCAACCCCTGCCTGTTATCCTAAACCCTTCCCAAGTTTCCAGTCTTCCCTGTCCATTACCCCAAACCCATCCCCTAAGGTTGTCAATCCCCCTTGGCCCCTCCCATTCTTCCAGAATATTCTGTGTTAATCATCTTCTCCTCCGTATATGATTTGATGTTATATTATAATCCCTGCCTATGCTTCCCTCATTGGTTTGTTATACTTGTTATCCCGCCCTATGGTAACACCCCTCGGTTGTTGCGATTGGATATTGTGTTGTACCCTCCCATGGGGGAGGTCCGCTGTTTAAGTTGCTGTCACCCTCAGATCTTTGCCTTTTGCGGTTCCCCTCTCCTGATCCCAGTTGTCCCCTTGTCCTTCTCCTATAAACCCAATCCTTGATCTACAAAAGGACTCCCTCGTGCTCTTTGCCTCTTCTCAGACCGGAGCCACCACAGCTAAAGCTTGGAGCTTTCCCCTTCTCTCGGGTTTCCCGGACGAATCCTGGGAAAGCACCACTCTTGGCGCGGGTTCGCCCTGGAGCTAGCTGGGCTGCCCTAGAGTGGGCAAAAGGCAGACCGTGTCACCTGCTTCGGTGCAAACAATCTTGACAACTTCATGTTAAAGCAAACACCACAAATAAGGATTCATGGCTCAGTGGGAAGGCGTTCTGATCACCCATGGTTCATAATGACATTGTGAGGAGCTGCAAGGCTAGACCACCTATTCAGAGTCAGCCATTAACTTACATAAGAGTAAAATCAGTAGAGGTTATGAAGGCTTTATTGGTATTTTTGTGACAGGTGGTGTCATTGCAATAATGTAATGAGGGTACTGCAAAGAATACACAGCCAAGTAACTGTCGCTGTTCTGCACTGGGGTTCTTTTTACATATTTCTCTCTTTTTTTGCATACAACAAATTACTTGGTGACAAGGCATAGAAAACCCACGCCATTTAAATTCATGGTGTTATGAAGGGCAAAATATTTGTCACAACCCACAGTTCCGTAGCTAATCAAGAGTCTGTTATGAATGCTATGTCAATTCTCATCATGAACATGCACAACAGTGTCAGTTCTCCTTACAAAAGCTTCCCTTTAAATAGAAAAGGTTATCCTTTTTCCTCTTTGTTTTGATGAACGTATTGAGCAGAATCAGATGAATCCCATCTCCACTTCAAGTCAGAGGAAATCCACTAGATCTGAGTTGCTACTGGAGTGATGTTCAGCGTACTAACGCCTGTGAAGGAATCAGACTGTAACACAATGTTCTGTAGAGGAATCAGCCCACAGAAGTTGATTTTTATTAAGAATGGTTGTTGCCATGTTCTGTATATGGAACTGATATTGGCTTCTATAAGACATAGTATGAAAACCAGACATAGTTTACATCCCCATTCAGAAGCTTTGTGTATTTTGCCCGAATTATAAGAACAGCATTCTAGTCTCATTTCTAAATGACAGCTATATATAGTGTATAAACATACACACACACATGTACAAACATTACTATAATATATCTATGCAGTAATACAATACCAGGCACTGAAGATGTTTTCCACTTAAGTGCTTTAGAGGGAGGTTTTCAGGTCAACTGGATATGGCCTCACAACTTCTTAAATTAAGTTGCAAGAAAAGCAAAGGAAACAAAATTTAGATAGATACTGAATCACTCTTATAGGAGGTTCTCTCTGTCTTGCAGAAAAAATATTGTTGTATGTGTGATTGTACAAAGTACTTGATGGATACTTAATATAGAAGGAGGCTTAAAGCTGCAATTTTTCCACTGCATGTAATTGTTAGTCAGTACAGTCATCTTTCTTAAAATCTGCGTCCCATAGGAATAGGTGGAATATATAATATCACAAACATGGAACAGCCTTGCACTGCGTAACTCATTGCTGAAGTTTAGATAAATTTTGAGTAAAAATTTTCACGTGTTTAAGTAGGTCCTGATACATGCCTTCAGAAGGAAGCCTAATATTAGACCTGAGGCAAGAGCAAGGGTGTGTAACAACATATTGAGAAAGCATATGAATACCATAATGAACGTACAAATTCTATTTAAGTGCTGCAATGAAGCATACATGAGTTGCTGAGACATCTGCATTTCTCATCCATATCTAGTTACTTTGACTTCTATCCTTCCCATCCAGTTCTCTTCAGCCTACTTTGATTACTTTGAATTTGTGAGCTTCTAAAAGCAGCAATCCTGAACCAAAAATTGTCATGTAATCAAAGACAGCACTCAGCAGATAGGAATTCTGAAACTGCTACTGATCTCTGTATGTATTGTCTACAGCCTGAAACCACCCCCACTAAAAAATTAATGTCTAACAAGCAGCTCTACATAGAGGAGAAATCTCTGGTCAAAACCATAAAGTAGGTATAAAGAAATAAGGACGAATATAAGAAAGCTTAAGAAGTATTACTGAGACAAAATTCTGTATCTGTCCCCAAAACAAACAAAACAGCCACATTGCATTGTGTTCCCAAAGCCCTGAGTGGCACTACTTTGTCTGTGCTCATGACAGCCATATTGAAGCTTAGCATTGTTTAATCAACTGTGGTTCACAGCAATACAGGTCATCCTTCATCTGCATAACAGCATTTTACTTCGCAGAAATGGAAAGTAATTGCACCTTGCTTTCCCACACAGAATTTCTAATTTGGTTCCTGCTACCCCCACCTTCGGTAACCTGTTTTGTTACCATAGGCAAGACAATCTCATGAGATTTATTTTCATTCAGGAAGGATGTTGCTTGCCTTCCTTCCTTCCTTGAGAAAAAAATCGATCCTGTTCCGAGTGTCTTTCCTGTTCAGTGAGGGAATAGAAATAGAACTTACCAGTTAAGCAAACAATGACAGTGACAGAACAGATCACATATGCCAATTTTGAGAAGAGAAAGCCTGACAATTAAGAGTTGTTTTTGTTACCAACTGCTTCCCATTGTGGTTTGAGCCTCCTGTTGAGTTAGGACTACATCACAGTCTGTCTGATCATGTTCTAGCATGGTCATGTGTCCACTCTTCATAAATAATTTCATCCTGTATATGTATTACTGTTATTCACCTGCAGATCTTTTTAATGTCTACTATTGACAGTGAAAACAGGAAAGCATAAAATGGCTCCTGACACATGGAGATTGAATAAAGATAAAAATAAGCAAAAATAAAAATATTTTTTTTTTTTTACAAACCCACAATTTGATCTGTGTTGCTCAGACTGCTATAGGAACAAAGCTTCAGTACAAAAAATCACAAGTATTTCTTCTAGGTTTCACTTCAAGAAAAGGTGCCTTAATCAATGGAAGTTTGTGTTAATACTACAGCATGGTTATATATAACTTAATGGTTATATTGTTACGGTTTCCTCTCACCTCACCATAGACATCAGACATAATTTGCATATGATGAAAAAAAGAATGTATTAATCACTCCTAATTTCAGTCATCTCAAAATTTAACAGTCCTACAAGACAAAATTGTCTAGAGGCTTTTTCAATAGTCAAAGGAGAGAAAAGCATCTCCTGATGGTCTGTCACCACTTTTAAATAACCTGCTTTGACATGGTTTCTACAACATGCTTTCTGAAATTCAAAGGTTGTTTCTTGACAGAAACTGTTGCCCTTTCCAGTACAAGATTTGAATCATTTCAGTAGTTTAATTTAGGGTAAGAAACACTAGATTTTTTTGTAGAGTTTTGCTTTTTCTTTTATCATATCCTTATGACAGCAATACTGAGAACCTATGTTTGTATTAAAGAACTTATCAAAGATTCTCCTTTAATTTCTTTTGTTCTTGAATCAGGTATTGCTGTTGTCCCATTTGTTTTCTGCTATGAATGACATGGTCCAAATTGAAATACTGTGTTACCTGTGGCAAATTATTCTGGAAAGAAAAGTATTTATTGTAAGTTCTTTCTTTTAAATTTTTTTTGTTGTCACATTCTCTTCAGTGTCAGGAGCAGTACACACCAGTTTAAAAATAGACTAGTGATTCATTTTAAGTACAACGGAGAGTGTGGCTACCAGAGATTTTATTTCATTACCATTATCTTGGATCCTACCAATCTGATGAATCACTATTTCCTTTCACTCCTCTCCTACTCTTTTGTAATACAAGCAAAACATTAAGACACTATATGAGAAACCATCTTCAATGGGCTGCACATTTAAATGATTTTTTTTAAAATTAGTATTTTTAAGATGTCCTATAGCTAATGCATAAGGATACATGAAAGGCCAAAAAATTCACTTCTTCTACCCCCGCAGTTTTTGAAAGCAGAAAGCAAAGGAAGTTCTTAATGAAGCTCTCATTTCTGGTTCAGCCTTTATACAACTTTAAAAATGTAACTTTAAAAGACCTATTTAGGCAATCAAATACTTTCGTGTGATGATGCAGAGTGACACAGAGACCCCAGGCAGAGCAAAGGAGAGTCACTATATTGCAAAAACCAGGCCTTTTATGGCAGTTATCCAGTTATCAGTTTACATATTTTAAGGCACAACATGCCCATCCCAACCAACCACCACACATCATGATGTGGACATGCAGCAATCACACAGCACATCTCTCATGTCTCTCTATTCCATCTGAGTCACTCTCCCATAGTCTCTTCCACTTAGCCAAAGTAGCAGGCCTGAGCCATGATTTTACAAGGGTAACAAGGCCCTCATTTTATACGGCTTTACCTATATGCAACACTTACATGTTCCACTAGTGAAAATCTAACTTTAACCATATATTTGTAGAATTTTCTGAATTATGTTGGACATAAGAATTTCCTGGAACAGGTTTTTTATTGTTTAACTTAACAGAACTTTACTCTCTTGCATCTATTACCTCTTTCTTAGTAGTTCTTACATCAAAGATAATGAGTGAATAGTGAATTACTCCACTTGTTTGGTCTGCACATTTACTGTTAATTTTCTATTGCATATGACTAAAAACGCCATTTATTTCTGAAAATCTCATAGTTTTCTCCTCAGTATAAATTAGATCAATAAAACATGCATTTCCTCCCTCCTCAAAACTTCTCTTGTTTGATATATCTTTAGATTATCACAGCAGTAACATTTCTTAAGATACAGATTTTGGCACATGGATCAGTGCTTTGAGACAAATCTCTAACAAATTCACTACAATTCTAAAATGGAAATGTGATCCAAACTTCATCACATTCAGTGATATGAGTGGTGTGGAGTTCTTTGGTATATATTATTAGAATGGTCTTTGACACAGTGCTCAAAAGATAATATTCCCCCAAGTTTTTCCTTCCTGTTCTTCTGCCTCCATCTTCCAACCATTTTTTTTTCTTTTTCTCTACAATAGCTCTGAAATGAATGCATATTAGATAGAATCAAAATAGGCAGGAAAATACATAGTTCCCCCTAGGTACTGCAAATTGCACAATAAGAGCACAGGGAAATAACAGCACAGAGAAAGAGAGAGAGAGAGAGCACACCAGGGAAGGATGTGACTGTTTATATCTTGATGCTTTTACAGAGAAGCAGAAAGAAGTCATCATGATGTTGATATAGATTTTATTTAGAAAAGGAAGACTACTGCACATCTGTTTTCCACTGAGTAACTTCTGTAAGATATTAGCAACAACCAGGCAAACATACTAATCAAAATAAGACCAGCATCTCAGGATTTAGTCCTCTCTGTCTCACATACCTATATACACGTGGTAAACCTTTTACTGACTTTTTGTTTCCTCATGCATAAACAAGGCAGTAAATCCATCAAAAACCAGAATATGTAGTATTTAAAAACAGCATACTTGTAATTAGTCTAATACGTAAGTCAAGATCTTTACTAGGCTTAGGGATGTCTGGCAATACAGGACTTTGGTGTGCTACTGCTCCTGTGGACATTGCCCATTTTGCCAATTTGGACAAGAAACTTGGATTTGCAGCATAAAAAACTGATGCAGTAAGACAGACCTGACTTACAGAGTCCTTTGAGGCTCTGAGGCTTACAAAGACCCTTGAGGTTTGTGAAGCTCTGTCAATTCCAGCATAAAAAAATGCCTTCTCCACAAGTCAGTGCTTTTCTGCTTGCATCTGTCTTGCTTCTGGCTTCCTGGTGTGGTCTTTTAGTCACAGCAACACAATGCTCTGCGTTTTTCTTATACAGAAACTATGTCTCTTCTTGCTTAATACATCCAAGAGTACAATTAAAAATTTCTGGTTACTTCTAGTACGTCACCAAACTGGGAATAACTTACTGGACAAAAATAATACAGAATCAAAATATACAGATTGAGTACTACCACTTTATCACTCTCAAAATTCACATAAAAATAAAGAAGAGTCTTTTATGCAGGGCTCCTAAGTGTTTAGTGTTAAGGAGAACTCTTTCATGTCATTAAGCACTGGGTTAATACAAAAATATTTAATCTTTACAAATTAGAATCCATACCTATACATAAAGTAGTTGAGCTAAGAATTTATCAAAAACATGCAATATTGTGAGAAATAATTTAAAATATTTTAATTAATTTGCAATCCAATTTTCAATTATGACCGCTCAGTCTGTCAAAACAAGCATACAATTCAATATATGCCAGAAATATTTCAAGTAATCTTGATCAAGATCTTCCCAACTTTCAGATGTGTACCAGGTATCCTAGAAAAAAACTCTCTGTTAACTAATTCAGACAGAACTACAAATCTGTGAGGAAAACCAGTACATTTTCGAAGTTATTTACATTTTGGGCTAACAGTAGAAGCATTTCCTGAAAGATTTATGGCAACTAGCGCACACTTCTGCACTTGTTCCTACTGATGAAAAAAGTGAATAAACTATTTACTTTCCACTGCTGCACATATCATACGAATTTAAGATAGAACTTCCAGTCCCCAAAACAGCAAAGACAAATCCCCCAAAAAGGCTTTAAGAATGAGAGAATCAGCTGGTGAACTGGAAGACTTGAGGAGAGTCAGATAGCCTAATAAAAAAATTGAAACAGGTGTCAAGTAAATTTTTGTTTGATGCCATTAGCTCCAAGATGAACCATTAGCTCCAATGGAAACCATAATACAACTTATCTGTGCTGGATTCCAGAAATCTGGAGTTTTTGAGCTTTCTGTTCTTTCAGGCACAAACCCCCTGGAAAACACTGCTTTTGACTTGAGGCCTTGGAGACAGCTTCTAAATATGAGCGGTGAAGTAGAAATCACGAGTGTGTAGTGAATTAGAAGTGTGTGCTTTCACAGGGTGATGAGTTTTAAATCTGGGTTTTTTATAGTACAGTAATAGGTATATGACAAGATGGAGATTTTTCGGTGTTGTCTCTTTGTTCATCTTTCTTCTTCTTCTTCCTTCTTCTTCATGGATTTCAGGTAGTAGTTTCTGGTTGATCAGTTAGTGTCACTCTAAGGGTCATGGGAATGTAGTTATTGGGTCAAAAAGTATAAATAATATTGGTGTTAGTTCTCTATTGGGCTGTTTAGCCTTAAATGACCTTGTAGCAGTTGCCTCTGTAGCCATTTTCCCTACTTCTAGCAAGGAGCTGGAAGTGCTGTCATACTTCCTGTACCTTCTGATAAGATATAATAAACATCCAAGCCCAAACACGAGAAAAACTGTTTCATCCATGTTTCTGTTAATTCTGGCTCTGAGAAGACAGACGAGACTGATGACAAACCACTAATTAGGTGGTGCAAAGTCCCTGCACTGCTGTGCACACAGTGGTGCCGCGTGTGAGGAACAAAGACACCTGCTAAGTCTCAAAGACTTCCCTGAAGAAAAGAAGGTAACGTAAGCAGCTGGAAGCTGGAGAAGTCCCCAGGATGTAAAGAATCTCGGAGATCCCTAGACACTGGTGAGAATTGAACCAGGAGCCCGTGGTGATGGTCATTCACGGAAAGGAGGGGACCCGAGGAAGAAATTGTCTACCAGTAAGGTAGGAGTGATTTGTTGTCTTCAGGGTAAGCTAAAAAATGGGCAGCGTAATGTCCAGATCTCAAAGGGACATTCTGGATCAAATAGAGTTAATGGTAAAGGATCATCCAATTGAAGTCTCCAGAGATCAGTTAAAAGATCTTTTAAAGTGGGCCCAGGAACAGTTTCCAAACGAGGACCCAAAAAACTTATTTAATCCATTTCTCTAGGACTCTTTAAACCTCAGATTGTATAATGCAGACACATATGGAAATCCTGCAGCTGCAAAATTACTTTCTGCTTGCAGAGTGGTATATGAAGTAGTAACACATAAATCTAAATTGCAAGCAGGGAACAAGGAAATGATGCCAATGACAGAAATCCCTGAAATGCAAGCCACAAGGGAAATCAAGGGAGTGGGTGGAGCCCCGGGAACATCCCTGCCGCCCCCTACTCCAGAGAGAGTTGGGACAAAACCTAAAAAAACACAGAAAAAGTCTCAGCCAAAGGAGAGGATGCTTTCGGCTCCTGCTGAGCGACTCCCGACAGAGGAGGGACCTCTGAAATCTCTGGGACCCCCGGGAAAAAGCCCTGAATTGGGGACGGCCAAACCCCGCACAGCACAGACTGTGCAACAGCCTGCATATCTGCAATTTAATTTGGTTATTCTGACCATCAGTGATGACGATCAAGGGATTTCTTGTTCATTGCTCTCTTTCATGTATGTCAAATAAAAATGCTACCTTGAATCTTTTAATTATAACCTTCCTGTATATACAATGTGCTATGTCTTGCTATCTAATTCTGGCCTCATTTGCTCATTTTGCTCAATTTTTAACTAAGCAAAAGCTGTAGCAATCAAATCTCTAAGGTTAGGAAATGCAGAAAAGAAACGTTACCATGCACATAGCAATACAGTAACATAATCTTCTCAATCAGTTATTTAGATGTTTTATATACAGTTTTTCAGCAAATATTTTGACGATCAGTGTTTTAACTACATAGACACAAGTATTCATGCTTACAAAACACATCAGTTCACAACCAAGACTGGACAACCATGAGGATAATGGGTCTATTACATAATTAGAGAAACCTTTGTCATCACAAGTTTTTTTACCTCTTTTATTTTTGACCTTTGAAGACCAACAAATATGTCAAACAAAAGACCTAGACAGAAATTCTGAAGTGTTTCATTCAAACTTCTAAATATGACAAAGATTGATCTTTTTTTGTGATCCAGGACATTTTATTTCTTCTCATATCATAGAAACCTAACAGTTTGTGTTCATTTCAGGGAAAATAATTTTATAAAGTTTTACAAGCTGATACCTCATCAACTAAATATTGCCAACTAAATACCCAATCACAGCAAAAGAAGCAATAAATTAAAATAATTTTATTAATATTAGTTGAAAGCTATCATTATCCTATTTTTTTATTGTATATTCATAAATGGAAGGAGAGGTAAAGTAAATAATTTCTAAAAGATTAGATTTTTTTTTTAAGAAAAAATAATTTTCTGAAAGAAACCAAATTTTCTTTCTACAAAGTCATGCTACTTAATTCTTGCCATTTCCTCATTTTCTATTGCAATGATTTTAGATATCTTTTAACCCAGGCTGCCTAGTGAATCTATGTCTTACTGAGTTAAGATTCTTTGATCCAGCTACTAATGTTTTATAAAATAAACATGTAGAAAATACTTGAAATTCCTTCTAGATCTTTTAAATAATGCCTGTTTTTAAAAAAAATACTATGTATATTTTAATATTTTTGGGTATAACATGATTCTATTATATGATTCTATGAGAATCATCTGAATTAATTAATTGCTCTGTCTTGCTCAAGACTGACTTGAGGACAGCCTCCCATTTCTGGTTAGCTCCTTTAAGACTTTCTGAAAATGCTGTGAGCCTATTTTATCCCAGATTTTCTACATCATGCATCAATCAAAGATTTTTTTAAAGGGAACAACATTATATAGTTAGGTTTTATGGCTTTTACATCTATTCTATTTCAGCTCTAGCAATTAATCTTTTTCTATTTAGCCAATAAAGACAAAATATTATTTTTTTACACCAGGCTGTATTTTGTATTCAGATGAATAATCCCAGATACATATTTCTCTTTAGAATTTTTTTTCATCATATATATTTGCCATTGTTCCTAGTTTTGGGTGAGTGTCAAAACTAATGATGGAATAGTCAGAAGAGTTTTATTATACATATGACAGAAATACAGAACTTGGCATCAGATTGGATTAAGCAAATCCTAATGAAAAGATTCATACAAATTTTACATGTGTAAAATTAATTTTAGATTTAGAACTTTTTTTGGGTATTACCTTCACATATACATTATTGATTTTCAATAAATCAACATAAATTACACAAGGAAAATGCAGGAAATTTAAATTGCAGAAATCAAGCACATCTGAAGTAAGACTTGGAAAGTAAACGTATGTTCCAGACTCATTTTACTTCATTCCTCGCATGTTCAGGTAAAGCACTCAGTGATTTACCTAGCAGTTTTATAGTAAGAACTGTATTTTCATGTTTGAAGCCATGCTCTGACTTCCTAAAGTTTCTGGATACATTGCTCCTTGAACTTCTGCAATATTAAACTTGTCAGAGTACTGAATGATTATAATTAAGATATATAGAAAAAATCTGGTCTACTACAAGAAGATTAAAAATAAAAGAAATAATTATTAATAAATTTATACGCCATAGTGCTAATTGTAAAAATTGGAGTTTTTCATTATGCTCAGTACCTACTTTATTTCACTGCATTTGAGACTGATCTTTATGCATAAATACACAGACACGCATTCACAAACAATCGTACACAGAATTACAAAATCGCAGATCAACTAGGTTGGAAAAGACTTTTGAGATCATTGAGTCCAACCTATGACCTAACACCACCTTGTCAACTAGACTGTGGCATTGAATGCCACAATCCAGTCTTTTCTTAAACACCTCCAGGGATGGTGACTCCAGCACCGGCCCAGACAGCTCATTACAATGCTCAGTCACCCTTTCCGTGAAAAAAAGGGCCCAGCCTAAAGCTCCCCCGGCACAGCTAAAGATTGTGTCCTCTTGTCCTATTGCTACTTGCCCAGGAAAAGCAACTGACCCTTACCTGGCTACACTCTCCTTTCAGGCAATTACAGAGAGTGTTAAGGTTTCCCCTGAGCCTCCTTTTCTCCAGGCTAAGCAACCTCAGCTCCCTCAGCCTCTCTTTATAGGACTTGTGTTCCATGCCCTTCAACAGCTCTGTTGCCCTCCTCTGGACTTAATCCAGTACCTCAATATCCTTCCCAAACTGGGAGATCCAGAATTGGACACAGAATTTAAGGCGTGGCTTCATCAGCGCCCAGCACCGGGGAAGAATCAGTTCCTTTGCCCTGCTGGCCACACTATTCCTGATAGAGGCCAGGATGTCATTGGCCTTCTTGGCCACCTGGGCACACTGTCCAGTCTGCTGTCCCAGCCTCATGATCAGCCTGCTGCCAATCAATACCCCCAGGTCCCTTTCTGCCTGGTTGCTGTCCAGCCACTCTGCCCCCAGCCTGCAGTGCTGCAAAGGTTGGTGTGGCCAAAATGCAGGACCCAGCACTTGGCCTATATATGTACATTCTAATATAGTTGTTTACAGCAATAATACATAAAGAGACTTCATCATTAAATAACTGTGGAGGAAATTGGTAAATACATTACTACAACAGAACAAAAAACCTACACTTTAAAATAATCTTTTTCTAGATCGAGCCTAAATTCAGAAGTTTTGAATGTTCAAAACCAGTATTTTCTATAGACAGGCAAAACATGATTACCATAATTTAAAAATTTTATTTTAAAAATATAATTTAAAAATAGTTTATAGCTATATATATATGTACACATATAAAAAGTAAAAAATGGACCAAAAGCTTTTTACAGACCTAAGCCCACGAGAATGAAAAGAGCCATATATTTGACAGATGAGAAACTAACATTTCTGTCATTGTTTGTAGTCTGAATAATGTGTCCATTTGGTGATATTGAGAAAAAGGGATAAAAAAAATTAAGGGTATGGAACCAAAAGGACACAAACTACCAGCTCATTCTGAAAGACCATTCTCTAGAAGGGATAATTTTGCTCTGCAAAACATGTACTTGTAGAAACTGTTCATAAAAAAAAGTTGTGAATCTAAGAATACTTGCATTAACATACAAAATCTGCACTTTTAACTACCCAGTCCCATTAAAAGAAGCAATGAATATTTTTATTAATATCAGCTGAGAGCTATCACTATTGTTCCTATTGTTTATTTTATATTCATAAATGGAAAGAGAGTGGTAATCTTTGTTAAGGTGAATGAAAAAGGCTATGCCTTAGCAATTTTGAATTAAATAGAAAACCAGAAGTAAAATATTTTTCATTCAAGAAGTGTAAATTCAGGTTAATGCTGAAATAATGATATCTACTATTTACAGAAACTTGAAGCATCAAGAAAAATAGAAATGCCATGGCAAGTTCTCCACAAAATGAAAATCATTATAGCAGCTAGAGGTGTCAGTTTCATAACATGAAATTTACACAGTCTATGATAAATACGAATGATCTGGACCTTTTCTTAACTCATTTTGGAAATAAAAGCTACACAGTTTAGGAGTTACCCTTCTCTCATTAAGTAGTCTTCAAGAGTTTTTACAGAGTTTGCTTTAATAGTTGCTTCCTAGCTTTTGTATTTATTGTATTGAATACTGCTGTTAATAAAGAAATCAAGCATAACTGTCATCACAGTGAGATTTCTGACTACTACTGTAATGCTAGAAACCCTGGTAAATTAAAAGAGCATTTATAAATTTTTAGGAACAGGTGGATTAGACTTTATAAACAGAAAGCTAAATAATGGACCTGTGCCAAATATCTCAGAAAACAGAGCTACCCTGTTTTTCTCACATGACCCATACGCAACTGTGATGTTCAAAGACACACAGAATTCAGATACACCATGCCTACCCGAACTCAGTGGAAACTAGTTCAATCTTTGGTTGTATCTCTGAAATTTCTCTTTTAACTACCCCTTCTTTTGGTTCCAAGGTGACATTTTTCCTTTTAAACTTAGCTCAAGGTATTTTACTTCTCCTAATTTCAGTAGGTAAATTGCAATTTGGGATGAATCAAGTATGAAAACCACCACAGAATTCAAAATTATTCTAGCTTGAAGAAAAGCCAACAACAGGACACAGGTATTCTTTATTGGCACAGTACCCATAAAATTATCTTTCTGAAAAATCTCTTGATCATCAACATCAGTCTTTAGTACTGACATTTATATATGGTAGAAACTTGTTCCTTGAACTAGTGGTGAAGGTAAAGTAGTTTGTACTACTACAGTAGTAGTACTGTACTACAGTACTTTGTGTCAACTATATAAATATTTTATAAGTATTGTTATCATTGATAGTTTAATTTTCTTGCAATTATGAAACCTGTTTCTGCCAGCTTCAACTTTTCCTTCAGAATGGCAGTGGACTGACTGAAGGTTTAAACAAAGCCTTCTGAGATATTTCCATTTTGTCTTCCTCTTTTGCTGAATCACTTTCTTTGGGCATCAGTTCTGTGTTGGACCTACCAGCTCAACCTACCAGATTCTTAACCAGAAAGGACAAGAAAGGCCTTTAGGCTGTATCTATAGCACAGAAATGCAAAATATGGTAAGCTAGAACTTCATGAGCATGCTTCCCCATGGTTTTCCCCTGTTCAAGCATCTACTAAAACTACAGGTTCCTAGTCTACAGCTGTTGCACACTTCAGTGCTGAGAATGGAATGCACGTGGTCTCATGTTGGACAACTGTGATGGGAGCATCTTTCTGACTCCTTTGATAGACAACAAAAAGTAAAATGTTGTCTGGCATGAGATCTACCCGATCACTTTTAATGGACTTCATCGGTATTACCATGACATGAACTGTGTTCAGAAGTGTCCAACTGACCATAAATGGAACACATGTAATTTGATGTAAACACATATGCTGCAAACACAAGATGAGTTTCACCAGATGATTCACTAAACAGGATCTGATCTTTCCTACCCTCAACACCTTTTTAAAATAAAGTCTAGCACACAACACCAGATTTTAAGATATATTTTCTAATTTTCTATTGGAAACAAGAGATGATCAACATTTTTACTACAATTTAAATTCTTCACTGAAAATATTGTTTACAATCACTTTTTTCTGCACCTATTTCTTCTTCCACCTATAAGGACAATTTCTATGCTCTAATTTTTAAAAGCTTTTCCAAACATGGTTTGCAGATGAATAACTATAAAAAATCCAAGATACTTATTTAGCTTATTCCCTATTTCAGCTGTCCAAAAGTCTTGATCTAATTTTAAAAGTGTAATTTTGTGGGCAATTTTCCCATCCTTTTAATTGGGATCTTAACCACTACCTGTAATTAGGTGGTTTATTTTAGACTCATGATTCTTAACTGTCTCATCAAACTGATTAAACAACTCCAATGTCTGAGTCATCCTTTAGTTTTTCTATGCAATTCACAGACCTTATTCTCAGTTCAAAGGCCAAACTGTTAAGTTTGACTCTAAACAAAGATTCAGGACTGATCTTCATATCAGTAAGTTTTATCTTTTGATGAGATGCCTCTTAATCCAAAAATAGAGAATAATGCAATTTTCATCTTGCAAAAAGTCCCATATTATACACACAATATATATGTATAGAGATCTTCTTAGAAAGTACAGGTCTTTGTATTTTTGAATCTAGACATTGTTCTTATTTTAGGTTACAAGGCTTTGCCAGTAAGCCAGGCTGAGGGGGACTTGGTTGCACGCTGAAATTCTTACACTTTAACCCAACCTGCAATCCTTAATGCACATTCTCATCTCTAATACACGTGTAGCTCTGAACTCAAGTTTCCCTACTCTGCTCCACTGTGTTTTGAGGAAACATCCCTTTCCCACAGCTGTATAAATATTAACTGAAACAGATAAATCGAGCTTTCTTTCTTTATTTTCAGTTCTTCTTAAGGTGACATATGGACAGGATTCAATAATGCTGCCAAAGAAAGATGTTGATGGCTTTTAATATTGCTGTCCATGCCAAGGCAATAAATCACAGAATCACAGAATCATTAAGTAACGCGGTCCACCAGGTCACCCACTCCTTCTGGGCACCCGGCTAGCTCCGGGTGGACCCACGCCAAGAGTGGCTCCCCCTCAGGATCCAGATGAACCCAGGGTGGGAGTGTAGTTCAGAGTGAACAACCGCTTCAGCTTCCACGTCCAGGAGTGAACAAAGGGCAGCAGGAGAGACCTTCTGTAGTTCCAAAGGAGAGGCTTTATTGAACGGGCATTGGGAGCCAACCAGGATCGGGGAGGAGGAACCACAATAGACCGGGATCTGAAGGTGACAGGAACTTAAATAGGGGTCCTCCCCCCTGCAAGGGTACAACACAACATCCAATCAACACAGTCCAGGGGTGTGACATAAGGTGGGGTTATAACAGTGTAAAACCAATCGGGAACACACAGGCAGGAACATTACAGTTTGACCAAAG
Organism: Buphagus erythrorhynchus; assembly: GCA_013400855.1. NCBI lineage: Eukaryota > Metazoa > Chordata > Aves > Passeriformes > Sturnidae > Buphagus > Buphagus erythrorhynchus. The sequence continues at coordinate 17,739 of VZTT01067914.1, forward strand.
GGGTTCACAGAAAGGGGTGACATACACGGAATATTCTGGAAGAGTGGGAGGGGCCAAGGGAGATGGACAACCTTATGGGATGGATTTCGGGTAACAGGCAGGGAAGACTCTAGAAATCTGGGAGGGGTTTAGGGTGACAGGCAAGGTTCAGGGCGGGAAAGGGAAGAACCATTTTAAGAAACCAGGGGTGGCAACATAGGAAGCAACCATAAAGCATAAAAGAAGAACTTAAACTAAACAACGCACCGCAACAATTAAGGTTGGAAAAGATCTTTAATATCACATTAAGTCCAACCATCAGCCCAGCACCACCATTGGGTTCACCACTAAACCATGTCCTCAAGTGTCACATGCACAAGTATTACTTAACACTTCCACGGCACTTGGCAGGCTTGAGATGTGGGTGTGTGCAAAATTCAGGAAGTTCAACAAGGCTAAGTGTAAGGTCCCTGCATTTGGGTTGGGGCAATCCCAAACACGAACACAGGTTTGGAAGAGAAGAGGCTGAGGGTAGTCTTGTAGAGAAGGACTTGAGGGTCTTGATGGACAAGAACCTCAACATCACTGGACTGTGTGCACTCACAGCACAAAAAGCCAACCATATCCTGGGCTG
>VZTT01067915.1:10859-78154 GCA_013400855.1 Buphagus erythrorhynchus
GGAAGGGGATAAAAGTAGGGGGGGCGGGGGGTGGGGGGCAGCGATCTGGCCTGACTCCCCCTTCATCCCTGCATTGCTCCCTCCTCTCCCTCCTGCGCAGGCACCTGGCGGCCCCCCCCACGCCCGACGGCTCCCGCAGGCACCGCCCGGGGCAGGCAGGGCGCTCGGCCGGCTCCCCCTCGCCCGGATTTCGGCCAACTCTCCTCCCCGCCACAACTTTAGCATGATGTCTTATCTTAAGCAACCACCTTATGCAGTCAATGGCCTGAGTCTCACAACCTCGGGCATGGATTTGTTGCATCCGTCCGTCGGTTATCCCGGTAAGCCACGTTTTTCTTCCCTCTTCCCTCCCCCGTTTTGTACCGCGGAGGAGAAGCCGTTGGGATTTTGGAGGCACAACATGCCCAGGGATCACGCCGGCTTGGGTGGGTGAGGGCGCGGGGATCCCTCTGCCTCCCTTCTTCCTCACCCCCAACTTTTTATCGGTGAAAGGGGCCGCAGACAGGGGAGACCCCCATGCTAGGGCTGGGGGCCAAGATGCTCCAAACGGGTGCAGGGGGGATGCGGAGCTGGGATTGCCGCGCTGTGGCGGCTGATCTTGGGGGTGCGGGTCCCCCGGGAGAGGGGAGGGAATGTGGGTGCCCCTCTGGGGAGGGGGCTGGAGGGGACATTGGGGTCTGAGGGGCCGCTGACTGACAGCCAGGGCCTCTGGCTCCGTTCGCAGCCACCCCGCGAAAGCAGCGGCGGGAGCGCACGACCTTCACCCGGGCGCAGCTGGATGTGCTGGAGGCTCTTTTCGCCAAGACGCGCTACCCCGACATCTTCATGCGGGAGGAGGTGGCCCTGAAAATCAACCTGCCCGAGTCCAGAGTGCAGGTAGGAGAGCCCTGCCTGCCCTCCCCCTCCACACCGCCACGGAGGGGTTGGACTGGCCTGTGCCTGACAGTGGGGGACTGGTTTAGGGGATGGATTCAGTCCTGAAGCCAAATCAAGCCCTTGTGGGGTGAAGGAGGCTCAGAGATGGGTGGGGGTTCAGTGAGGGGATGTGGTGGCATTTTGCACCCCCAAGGCTGGAGTGTGGCCCCCCCTTCCTCCCTCTGCACTGAGGGGGTGTTGTGCAGATCCTGGACCCCAGCTTTCAACCTTCCATACCCATCCTCAGCACCCCGAAATCCCAGCGGACATTTTGGGGACCCTGCAGAAGCCACAAAGGATTCCCCCCCCAGGAATCACCACATCCCCGGAGCTGGGCCAGATTGGGATCCCAGCTCACACCAGTTCAGACTGGGGNGCCCTGCAGAAGCCACAAAGGATCCCCCCCCCCTCCCCAGGGATCACCACATCCCCGGAGCTGGGCCAGATTGGGATCCCAGCTCACACCAGTTCAGACTGGGGGCTTCCTCCCCCTCTGAGGAGACTTTGATGAGAGAGGGGCTGCCTTGGTGGAGGGAACCCCTCTGCTGGGGCTGGGCTGTGTGTCCTCTGCAGGGACCCCATCCAGGCAGCATTTTGGAGGTGCTGCTTGCAGGGCAGGAGGGTCCTGCCCCCTCTGGGACCTAGAACACCCCATCAGCAGTGGCAGGGCATCTCCAAAGCCATCCCTGCCACTTGTCTCCTGACGAGGTTTCCCGAGGCTATGTGGTGCCGTGTTCCTGTGGAGAGTGGTGGCTGGGATTGGGATACCCCCACGCCAAACCCCATCCTCTCCCACACAAAACCTCCCCAGAGCCAGCCCCCTTGGGCCCTGCTAAGGCAAGCTAAGGTGGGCTGAGGGGCCAGCTCTGGCCGAGGGGGTGAGAGCAGAGAGCCTGTTCAGAGGGTAAATGAGACATCCTTACCCCCCTCCCCATCCTGAACCTCTGCTTCCCTAATTGTTCCCTCCTTTTCTGATGTTCTATTGTTTCTAATTAAGGGCTCGACTTCAATAGGCCTTAAACAGTGATTCCTGGGGGTCCCCGGCTGGCAAACAGCAAAGAGGGAATGCTTCCCCTTCTCCCCAAAAGTGACCTTATTAAGGAGTTTGATGTGTGTTTCCACTTGTTATTACTGCTAATGATCTCAGGGAGGGGGATCCCCGGAGCTTTTCTTTGCAGCAGCCTGCAGCCCTCTTTTCTTGGGGGACAATTTTAGGTCTCCCTCCCGGGCGAGGTCTCCCTGCCACCATCTCTCTTTCCTGCCTTGGGTTTGCCCGTGCATCCCTAACCCCAGGCTTTTTCTCTCTCCCTCCCTTGTGTCTCTGTCTCAAGGTGTGGTTTAAGAACCGCCGAGCCAAGTGCCGGCAGCAGCAGCAGCAGCAGCAGAACGGGGGCCAGAACAAGGTACGGCCGGCTAAAAAGAAGAATTCGCCAGCCCGGGAAGTGAGTTCGGAGAGTGGGACCAGCGGGCAGTTCACTCCCCCCTCCAGCACCTCCGTCCCCACCATTTCCAGCAGCAGCGCCCCCGTGTCCATCTGGAGCCCAGCGTCCATCTCCCCGCTCTCAGACCCCCTGTCCACCTCTTCCTCCTGCATGCAGAGATCCTATCCCATGACCTACACCCAGGCATCAGGCTACAGCCAAGGATACGCTGGATCGACCTCCTATTTCGGAGGGATGGACTGTGGATCTTACTTGACCCCTATGCACCACCAGCTCCCCGGGCCGGGGGCCACCCTGAGTCCCATGGGTGCCAACGCGGTCACCAGCCACCTCAACCAGTCTCCAGCCTCCCTCTCCACCCAGGGCTACGGAGCCTCCAGTTTGGGCTTTAACTCCACCACCGATTGCTTGGATTATAAAGACCAAACCGCCTCCTGGAAGTTAAACTTCAATGCTGACTGCTTGGATTATAAGGACCAGACATCGTCGTGGAAGTTCCAGGTTTTGTGAAGAACCTTTGTGATACCGAGAGAAATCGCGACGAGAACGAACAGGCTGGGCTGAGCGCTCCAGTTTTAGTCAGGTCTTGGTTAAATTAAAGAGAAAAATAACTCCACGGACAAACAAACGAACAAAAAAACTGACAGCAACAAGAGGGGGACAGTGTTGGTGTGATCCCGTTCAGACTCATCTCCTGCTCAGACGCTCTGGAAAAGGAATAATAAAAGAGGAAAAACGGAGGAGGAAGGCCTTAAACGGACAGATCATCTAGTGAGCAGAAACCAGACAGACCCATCTGTGTTCTTTCTAGTTTTAGCCAATTGTTGGGTTTCTTTGTTTGGAAGAGGTGGGAGATCTTCCCACCTGCGGGCCAGTTTTAAAAAAAAAAAAAAAAAAAAAAAAAGAGTCTAGGTTTTTATTTCTTTTTTTTGTGTGTGCGTGGAAAGATGATCCTTCACCCAGAGGTTTCCAATGTGTTAGCCAACCCTCGGTTAAAATATTCAGAATGGACAACATCTCTCTTTTTCTCCCTCTTTTTGTCCCTCCCTCTTTCTTTCTCTCTCGAGCTCATCCAACTGTTTCATGCCCAACTTACTGAAGTTGGCACCCGGAGAACTTGGTTCAGGGCTGTGTGGGTTGTGTGACTGATTGTCCTAGCTGCACTACTTTATTTAAAGATTAAGAAAAAAAAAAAGATAATGTTCATAAGGAGTCAATATGTAGTTTTTAAGAGACAATCAGTGTGTGTCTTATATAAATGGTACATCTGTGGTTTTTAATCTGTGCTAGACTTCAAAACTGTGATCTCCTGTATTGTATGCAACTATGAACTCTGCACCAGCGGGAGTTCTGCTGTGATTTAAATAGGTTATAATTATAAGTGAAATTCAGAGCAACTGAGTTACCTATTATCATCTTAAAAAAAAAAAATTAAAAATATATATTTAAAAAAATAATAAAAAAGAAAAAAAAAGAAAAACGCAAAAAACACGATCGCCTTTCACCCGAGGTGAACTGCACTGAAACTTTTTACAACAAACTGTCTCTGAATGAAAGAGGAGAGACCGAAAATACCCCACCTGAGGATATTTAACTCCTCTGGAGCTCACTTACTGCTGGCCACGCCGGCAGTAACCGTCAAATCCAACAGGACTTTGGGCAGTTGCTCTGACCTGGATGAATTTAAACCGAGAAATTCATTGTCGTTTATGCTTGCAGATGTTAACTGAAAAAAAAAAAGAAAAAAAAAAAAGATATATATGCATAAACCTTTTTTTTTTTTTTTCCTGGATTTGGCAGATATGTATAATTATATTAAAATGGTTCTAGCACACTTGATGGTTGTCTTCCATTTTAATCACAGCCGGCGAGTGACGAAGAAGGAGCGAGGCCGGGCACGGGAGACCAGGAGGGTCCGGCTGCTTCTGCAGGGCCCAGACAAAAGGGGCTCTGCTGGCAGCTCCCCGAGGTGAAGCAAGCAAAATCAAGGAGGGGCATTATTTTATTTTTGAAATTTTTAATCCGAAAACTTCCATTACAAGCAGACCTTGGCTAACGTGACCTTTCCCACCCCGGCTTCGCCAAATCTCTTCGTGGGGAGGGAGGGATGCGTTCACTCTGTGCCTTCCCAGGGGATGGAGTCCCCAGTTGTGTATTTGGGGAGAGCCATAAACTTTCCAGACAGGAGAAGGGAGAACGTGGATCAGGCAGGATGTTCTGAGCAGAGGTGCTGGGGAAGAAGAGGGACAAGTATTTGAGCTACAGTCTCACAAGTTGAAGCCCCAGGATGCAGGATCAGGCTCTTCCCATGCATCCCTGCTCTTGGTGGCTCTTTCTCTGTCCTTCTCCCTCTTCCTCCCTCTCTCCTTCCCGTGTGCAGCGTTGGGGCTGCTGGAGCCCTGAACTCGGGATGGATTTAGCACAGCACAATACTGGATCTCTGGAAAGGGAGAGACCTGGAGAAAAGCCCCCGGCACCATCCCACGCCCTGTCACCGGCTGTCCCCCAGGGTTTGTCACCAGCACCCTGTGAGTCACCCAGGGCCACCAGCACCACGCCTTGGTGCCCAGGACTGCAGAGCACGAGTGATGATGCAGCCACGGTGCCTCTCCAGCCATCCCTGGGCTCTGCATCCCAGCATCCCAAACCGCCCCTTCCACAGGCACCACCAAAATCCTCCTTCCTGCGGTGCCATTTGTGTCCCCCCCTGCCACCACGAGCAGGGAGCAGCCTTCAATATAAACAGCTCTGGGGGAAGGAGAGGTTTTTGTGCTGCCTCACGTTTGCGTGTGTCAGTCGGTGATTTTCTCATTTATTTTTTGTGGTGGGATCATCCGTGCAGGGGAGGTTTGGGAAGCACCAGCCGTGTCCCTGCCGCCGGCATCTCCCAGGCAGCAGCGCGGAAAGTTTCATTTCTCCACTGGTTTGCTTCAAATCAACAAAGTTTACTTCTCCCCCAAAAAATCTATTCGAGGAAAATATGCTCAAGAAAACCAAGTCCTTACTGAACTGGGGCACAGCATCCCACCTGCCTGGAAAAGCTCTTTGTTTCCTGAGCTTTTGATTATTAATTTTTTTAAAGCCTCTTTAAAACCTCTTTTTGCATTTAGCTTTCCCCATCTTATCTTTTACTTTTCTTTCCTGAGTATTTCCCTGTCTGTCAGGGATGAGCTCCTCCAGCTAGTGCTCATTTTTATCAGAAAAAGCTAATTCATGGCAGGAGTTCTCTGATTTTTCCCTGGCTTTTTGTACTTTCCATGTTTTCTCTCCCTGTTCATTTCTGAGTTTAATTTAAATGGGCACATGCGTGGGCAAAGGGCAAAATCCCAAGGTGAGCTGGCAAACACAAAATATTCTGTAAAGAGTGTTTTAACTCCTTTTTAATTTTTAATGTTTTACATCTCCTGGTAGAATTCATTTCCTCTGAACTCAGGCTGCGGTAGGCAATCCTGGATCCAATAAAATCTGGAGAAAAGCTGGGGAGACCACGTCGGTTTAGTGATGGAAAGCCAGATTTAGGGGCAAAGAGCTGATTAGGAGGGTGTTTGATTTGAGGTGTCCCGCCCAGCTCCCCAAAATACACATACAAGCAAATCCTCATTGCTCTGCAATGTGACATTTCCCACCAGAGGGGGGGAAAAATCCCTAAAAACTGGAAAAGCAGAAAAACAGGAGGGAAATCTTGAGTGCAACCAGCACCTGTGCCTGCTCCCTGCTCATCCTTGTCCCTGCCCCTCCTGCTCCTGCTCTGTTTCCTTGTTTGATTCCCTTTCCATTTCCTCCCCAATATTCCTTTCCACTCCCCATCAGCACCAGTCCACACTTCCCAGAGCTCCCCAGTAACCAGAGCATCCCTGCTCCCACCCGAGCCAGGCCAGGGAGCCCCAAAACAGGGACAACTTTTGGGGTGCTGCATTTCCAGGAGGACCCTGGGGCTGGGGAGCACTGCCAGTTTCCAAGGAGACAGGGGAGATTTACTGAAAAAAGCCGGATTTAGGGACAGGCAGTGGAGCTTCACTCCCTGGTGCTGGGTGGAATGGCACAGGAGCACCCCAAATTCCCACCCACACCTCTGGCATCGCCTTTTCCCTGGGATTTGGGGTGTGGTGGGGGTAGGGCTGGTGGGTTGGGAAATGCTAGAAAGAGAATATCGGGAAGAAGGGCTGTGCTGGGATGAAGGGATGGGGTTCCCGAGGGTCAGGGTGTGGTGTGAGGGCTGGGCTGGGTGTAGGGAGGTGTCAGGGATGGGAGGTGTGGGAGGGGAAGGAAGGAAATGGAAAAGAAGGAAAAGAAGGGAAGTAGGGAGGGAGAGAAGGAGGGGAGGGAAAGAAGGAGAGAGAGAAGGAAAGAGGGAAAGGAGAAGGGAGGAAGGGAGGGAGGGACAAAAGGAAAGGAAAGGAAAGGAAAGGAAAGGAAAGGAAAGGAAAGGAAAGGAAAAAGAGAGAAGATAGAAAAAGACAGAAGGGAAGGAGAAATGCCATTTCCAGCTGCTGGGGCTGCCTGATATCTCCCTGCTGCTGTTACTGCTGCTGCACCTTAGTGCTGGGGCAGAGCAGAGGGAGATGATGGAGGGAGGGGGAGAAGAGGTAGTGAAGAGATAGATAAATATATAAATCCCACACAAACTGTTAAAATCTGCTCTGAGAGTCAATTTTGACTTTTAGGCTCATGAACCATTAATAAAAATCTCCTTATACTCAGATGGCTCTCAAATACTCTGATAGCGGATTACAAACTCCTAATGGAGATACTGTATGATCAAATATTCTCTAAGCACCAAGGTCTAACGTCCTGGGGGTGGCCAGGCCACCTGATTATCAGCTTATCAGCAAATACTTCTTAGTGAGGGATGTGTTGAAAAGAAAGTGTCTTCCTCGAAGTGCTCCCTTCCCCATTCTTCCTTCAGACAGGTTTGGGAATGGCATCCCGGGGTCTGGAGACCATAGGATGCCCTGTGGCAATGATGTCCCCACTCTGTCATGGGGCTTGTCCCTGGTTTCTGGTTTTCTCTGTGAGGGATGCAGAGCTGGAGGTCCCAGAGGGGTTTCAGGTTCTCAATGCACAGAGGAACACCTTTCTTGGTCTCAGCACTGGTGACACTCAGCCCTTGCCAGGACCAAACCACTGAATGTGATGCATAATTACCTGGTAATTAAATTTGGAGGGCTGAGGCAGCATCATTAGAGATAGAGAGAGAGGACAGGAGGTTCCTTCATGAGATCAGAAACGAGAGCTCCCTGCAGAGCCAATTGCTGGGAAAACTGGACTGTAGATCTTCTATTTTCTGTTTTCAGGGAGGAGTTGGTTCTCTCTCTGCTTCTCCTCACATGTCACAGGTAGGGACCTTGGTAATTATTCCTGTGTGGATGCTGGTAATGAGACCTGCTGGTGCTTAGAAAATGCATCCTCTAACCCAGTCTGGGAGCCCTGTGCACTGTGAGGGTCTGGGATCAGGCTGGACAGGGAGGAGAGGGCATGAGGGAGCCAGCAGGGCAGCTTTAAAAATAGATTTTAAAAGTCCCCTCTGGACTGCAACCTTGCCAACAGGGACCATGTTTTGTGTGTGTCCCTCACCACTGACACCAGCTCACAGCCTGCTGGGGCATGAATGAGCTTCCACTTGACTGAAGCAAAGTCTTCAAGACTTGGAGCATTTTTGGCTTTCCTAAAGGAGGTTGTGAGGTCAGGATGTCAATGCCAAGCAGAACTCTCCTGCTGACCTGCTATGATTCACTTGTGACTTTTTGGTAAGGCTTGAGTTTCCAAGCATCCCCCTTGCAGGGAAGGCACCCCCGCTGGGCTGCCTTTCTCATCCTTTGCCTGCCAGAGAGGAGAGCAAAGCTGGGTCCTCCTGCATCCTCACTCCCTTCAGAAGAGACAAATCACTTTTGCTTTTGGGCAGACTCAAGCAGAGGTGAAGCTGATTTCTCTCCTGATGTTGCTGTGAAAAACAAAAGTGTCCCTCAGTCCCTTCAAGCTGGTCCCTCCATGTCACAGTTGTGGAAGGACAGGTGTCTTCTGGTGCCCTCTGTCTCACTGATTTTTGGAGACCCCATAGGCCACTCTGGCTCCTCTGCAGGATGTGGGGCTGTAGGTTTTATCTCTTGTGATCATCAGGCTCCTCTCCATTAGGTAAATATGCAGAGCCACCCTGAAGGAATCTGGGGAGTTACTGCAGGCTGATTTAGCTGAGGGTGTTTGCCCCAGGGGCTGAAGAGCTGAAAACAAGGAAAGTGATGAGTTGTGAGAGTGTTTGTGGAGTTGTGAGGGTGTTTTTTAGTTCTGACAGGGTTTGTTGTGTTGTGAAGGTGTTCATTGGGTTGTGAGGGTGTTTGTTGGGTTGTGAGGGTGTTTGTTGGTTGTGAGGGTTTTTGTTGAATTGTGAGGGTGTTTGTTGAGTTGTGAGGGTTTTTTTGGGGTTGTGAGGGTGTTTGTTGGGTTGTGAGGGTTTTTTTGGGGTTGTGAGGGTGTTCATTGGGTTGTAAGGAGTTCCTTCACTGTTGGGCAGAGGAGGCACGAGCCCTGACCCCCCTGACAGCTGTGAGGTTGCAGATCTGGGGTGGTGGAATGCTCAGAAGGGTGATGGAGTCTGGTGGGAACCCAAACAGCATCAGCCCTGGATCAGTGGGGAATAAGGGCTGGGGTGTTGCCCCTGAAACTCTGGAATCCACCCCAAATCCTGTGGGAAAGGAGACCTCTACTGAAATGGTGCTGTCTCAGGACCTGGCTTTGGAACTGAAAGGGGAGGATTAGGAAAGGTTCAGGAAGAGCCAGGAAAGCAGCTCCAGGAGGCACAAACCTGCCTGGTGAAGTACTTGGGGGTGCTCTGTCCATGTATGAGTTATCCAAGGGAAGGCTGAGATGCTGTGAGTGTATTTGGTGAGGGCAGGATATTACCTGGAAGACAAAAGCATGTCCTTACCCATTTGGTAGGAGTATCAAGGTTGACAAGTTAAAATAAAATTAATCCAAACTGGCCATCTGAGAAAAATAAAAATTAGAAGCTGAAACAAATTCCCTCAGGACAGGGTAGCTCTGCATTTTTAAGCGTAACAGTCAAACACCCATGTGCCTTTCTAAAAGCCATGCAGGAGATACTTGCACTTGTCCATAATTATTTAAAATGCAACATGTCACATCATTTATGGTGACCATCCAGGTCACCATTCTGGTGTATTCTGTCACTTCTCACACCCCTGTCCTGTGGTATTGCAGGACTTTTTAGAGGATGGAGTATTCACCAGATGTTTCCTGGGGAAATTTGCATCTGGATCTTGTCTGCCCATGGAAAATCAAACAGAGCTGGTGTAGGAGGGGGCTGAGAGCTGGGCACAGGGATGAGTGCTACAGGTGGCCTGTGCTGCTGGGATCTGTGTTTGGGGAGGACCTCCAGGCTAATGCCTCATCCAGGAAAAATGCTGGTGTCCAACCTTTCCCATCTGCAGTGGAACAAGGACACTCTCCCACTCCCATCACAATTCTGGGATCCCTAAGGTAACCCAGCACGGGGAAATATCTTGCAAGAATTTCCTGGAGCTGTGTGGGTCACCTCTGTGCTGTACCTCTGCTTTTCCTGTTTTCCTTTGGCCTCTCTCCCTCTCTCTGCCCCTCCTTCCCTCTCTCCCTCTGTCCCCCAGCCAGGAGTACTGAGGACACAGTGCCAGCCTCTCTGGGTGTGCAAACTCTCTGCCTCCTTTGGCAGGTCCTGCCAGGGGCAGCCCACACTGCTGGAGGCTGCCAAAGCTCCTTCCTGACTCGTGGTGTCCCATACCAAGGGCAGAGAGGTGACTGCAGGAAGGGTCACAGCAGGGACAGCGGAGTCTCTTTCCCTGAGTTTTGGGGCGTGCCTTCAGCATTTTCCAGGGTGCCAGTGCTTGAATGGGTCATCCAGGTCTGCTGCAAGACTGTGATGTTGAAAGGAATGGTGATGGATTGATTAAAAATGAGTAGCAGTGCTGGGGCTATTTGGAATTTGTTGGGAGTGATTGTGCAGATGCAGAGGTCACCCTCTGGTGTTACACTGGTCCCTATAAAACTGAAACCAGAATTAGAGCCTTGTATGCAACCACATTAAAATAGCCCCTAGGTGTCTAATATCCCTGGGAAAACCCCAGTCTCTGACATTTCCTTTTTTATTTGGATGGCATTGCTGGTTAGTGAGGGCGTGTTGAGGCTCCACTCACCACCTACCATCGGGTCAAGCTGCAAGAACCAAACCCAGAACAGCACTGAGCAGCACCCTGGGATTCCATGGGACCTTCAGCTCCCTCTCTGCCAGGGTGGCTCTGCAGCACCTTCTCACACCCCTGTCCTGTGGTCTGTACACGATCCAGGAGGGTCCTCATAGCTCAGGATGTGCCTCTGTGGCTTTTATGCTTCTGTCTGCAGAGCTATAATTGCCTCAACCTTTGCACAGACACTGCAGCAAACAGTTGTTATTACTTGGCCACAGCCTTTAATATTTGCTGCAAGAAGGTGTCTGGTCCTTTGTAAGGTTTCTTGGAGGCTGAGATTTCCTAAACCCAGGAGCTGAGGGTGTCCTTGGCCTTGCTGGGATGGGGACAAGCAGAGAGGTTGGTGGTCCTGTGCCAGACAGAGCCCCTCGAGGGGGCACAGGGCAAATCACAGAATCCTGGAATGGTTTGGGGTGGAAGAGACCTTAAAGATCATCCAGTCCCAGCCCCCCTGCCATGGGCAGGGGACCAGCTGTGTCTGGCACTTGGGCACAGGGGATTCGAGGTGTTGCAAGGAGATGGGCTGAGCTGCATGGGGAGAGGGAGTGTGAGACAGAAATCAGCTGTGTGACACCCCTGGCAGCACCGAAGGTCTCCTGATAACCACAGAATCCTGGGATGCTCCCGGGCTCATCCTGGGAATCTGTGGCTGCCTCCATCAGAATTAACAGCCAGGCTCTTTAATAGGCAGTGATAAGACATTACACAGAGTCAAATTACTCATGGACACCGAGCGTGATGTGCTCAGTTTTTATTTGCCTTCAGATCATGGAAATCCACAACGGGGTTAATTCTGGATCCAGCCATACCAGCCTGTTCCGAGAGCTTTAAAATTAAAGCAGTCACAAGGCTGCCCTTCGCTTTCCAGTGACTTACGCTAAAAACCAAACACATGAGAACAAAAGGACAAATGGAAAACTGAGGGTTCCGGCTGGAATTTAGCCTTTTTTTTTTTTGGTTTGCACCCGGAGCAATGCGACGGAGTCAACTTTCCTGTGTCAGGAGAGAGGGGAGGGAGGGTTGTCCTGATTAGATCTAATTTCCTACCTGTTTACTGTAGGCATTTGCATAATGATCACCCTGCAAAGAGTGGTTAGCATATGCTAACACCGGTTCTTGCACCCATTAAAACACAAACCCCAGGCAGGCTGCTGCTGTTTACAGCACATCTCTTCCCCCTGATTGCATCCCAGGGGATGTGTCCAGTGGTGCCTCCACTACCTGAGGTGGCTGGAAGCCTCTTGCAGATGTCATCAGGACAGGATGCAGACAGATAAACACAAACTGGTTTATTTTCACCCATAAAGAAAAATCAGAGGGCTGAAAAAGACATCTAAAGGTCTTTCAGGAGTTGAGTTTGATGATCCTTGTGGTTCCCTCCCAGCTCAGGATATTCTGTGATCCATTTTCCATCTTGGTTCCTTGCTCAGCGTTGGAAGAAAGTGATTTCTCCAATGTCCCATATTTCCAGCCCAAGCACTAGCTTGGCAAGAGCAGCTGGTAGATCTTGAGTCGAGGACAGTGGTTCAGTTATTTGAAGCCAGCAGGATACATCTTTCACCAGAACTTTCACCAAAACAAATCTTCATGCAGAGTGTGATGATTTACAGATCCTCACCCTGACCTGGTGGGATGTTGAGCTTATTTGTAAATCATTTGCTTTCGGTGAGGACAGGCACAAGTGTGTCATTGTTTTGGAAGACTTTCTTGTCATCTTGTCAGCTGAGTGACAAAAAAAAAAAGAAAGATAAAGGAGAGGGATGCAAGGCAGACAGGACTGTGCCATTGCCAAAGGGTGGCAGAGGATTGAGGAGCCAAGCAGGGAGGTGTCAGCAAACAAACTCAGGCTGGTTCACCTTTCAGCAGAGCTGTTCATTGCTTTGCTTTGACAAAGAGGGTCCTGCTGTCCTCCCCACCTCCCCCTTTTCAGTGTCTCCCAGATGTGTTTTCACAGGTTGGCAGCTGCCTGCATCAGCCACAGGCTCCTCATGCTACAGAGTTGTGTCTCTTCCACATCCACATCTTCTTAATGGAAGCATTTTCATAGCCTGAGTGACTCGGACAGGATCAAGACCAAATGTATGCATAGCTGGGCCAGCAGATCTCTGAGGGAACAGAAATATCCAGGGAAATAAGCAATCACCTCTCCCCTGGGATGGAGCAGCCCACCACATTGCAGTGGCTCTCTGCTTTTGTTTTTTTTTTTGTTCTTGACAAATACACATCAGCTACCTCTTGCCAGGCAGTATTCTGCATAAACTGGATAGTCATAGAATGAAAAAGTTGAAACAATTCAAGTTTGCAGGGACCTTTGTGGCTCTCCAGTCTTAGATCCTGTGCAAAGTAGTGCAAACTTCAGAGTTAAATCACATTGCTTTGGTCAAATTTTGAATATCTCCAAGGCTGGAGATTCCTCGCAGGTTCTCTGCTCCCTGTCTGGGGATTTAGCTCACACAGTGGAGAGTTTTTACCTGTCTGGTGGAGCCTGAGGGATTGCTGTCCCTCCTGCACAGACTCACAGCTCCAGGTGAGTGAGGGATATTTGCCCCAGCTCCCTCAAGCACTGCTCTTTCCTGCTTTGTGCCAATCACAGAAATACTCCTTAGAATCACAGAATCCTGGAATGGTTTGTGTTGGGAGGGGCCATAAAGATCACCTGGTTCCAAATCCCAGAAATGTGGAACCACATGATCTTTAAGGCCCCTTCCAACCCCAGCACTGATCCCTGGCTGGATGTGGGAGTTAAGGCAGAGCCAGGTGTGTGCAGAGATAGGACCAGGTGGTCTTTGCTCTGTTTGTGAAGCCCCTTTGAGCAATGCCACCGTGTGTCCCCTAGCAGGGCCATCCACCTCCAGCCAACTGCTTTGGCAGCTGCTGCAGGGCAGTGTCCCCTTGGACCCACATCTCTCCCACACCAAACTTCCCAATGACCCTTCACGGTGTCTGGAAGTCCTTTGGGACATTTGCAAGGGTCTTCCAGAGATTCCCATCCCACTGCACTGGACCAGGGACAGCAGAGATGATCTTGGAGTGTTGTATCTTGGAGTGGCATCATCTTCTCTGTGTCCTCGTTCACATTTCCCAGCAGTGGTGGCACTGAGGTGTTAAAGTGGCTCTGGGGGAGAATTTTTGCTTTCTGCCCTCTGTGTCATCCCTCATGCTGCCCTTCCTAGCTGGAGGCATTGCTGTGGGATTCCTTCTGCCACTCCACACCCTGTCCCAGCCCCTGGCCAGCCCTCACAAGTGAGCCTGTCCCTGTGGGGTCTGCAAGGCAGAGTTCCCACCTCGGTAATGCAAACACCTCATGCCTCCCCTCCTCTTGATTTCGTGTAACAAACAGTATCTCATTCTGCTGGGGGTCCCACAGCTCCTCAAACACCTTTATCAGCTGCTCCAGGATCCCTGGCAGGATTCCTGGAGATGCTGTTTCACTCACATCTCTTCCCTTTTCCCCATGAGCCTGCTAAGTTTTCTGTTTTCTCTCATTCATCCCTGTGGTCAACTGCCTGTGCAGATGTTTCCATCTTGCAGGAGGCTTTTTGTCCACAAATCCAGCATTTCCAGTTTGCTCTCTTCTCTAGTTGCTGGATGTTTTCCTGTCTGTTGTTATCATGGAATCATAATGTGGTTTGGGTTGGAGGGGACATTAAAGATCACTTTTAAGGTCCCAATCCCCTGCCATGGGATTGTCCCCCACAGGGACACCTTCCACTATCCCAGGTTGCTCCAAGCCCTGTCCAGCCTGGCCTTGGACAATTCCAGGGATCCAGGAGCAGCCACAGCTTCTCTGGGCACCCTGTGCCAGGGCCTCCCCACCCTCACAGGAAGAATTCCTTCCCAAGATGACATCCATCCCTGCCCTCTGGCAGTGGAAGACATTCCCTTTGTTCTGTCCCTCCATCCTTGTCCCCAGTCCCTCTCCAGCTCTCCTGGAGCCCCTTCAGGCCCTGGAAGGGGCTCTGAGCTCTCCCTGGATCCTTCTCTTCTCCAGGTGAGCACCCCCAGCTCTCCCAGCCTGGCTCCAGAGCAGAAGAAATCCAGCCCTTGGAGAATCTTCATGGCCTCCTCTGGACTCACTCCAGCATCTCCAAATCCTCCTCATGCTGGGATCCCCAGAGCTGGAAATAGAAGTGACAGAACAGCTCTGTGCTCCTGGCAGAGATGGACATCTTAGCATTCCTGATTTAACAACATGGCATGGATACTGGGTACCTGTGGGCTCTGTTTGGGATCAGCCAGGTATCTCAAGCATATCCCAAGTCTCCAAAGGTGAGCTACTGCTGATACCTCAACAATTTACATTTTGCCTGGCAGTCAGAGCTGGAAGTCCAAATTCTACACCTGGAAAAAAGGGGCAGCCCTTGGAAGCTGCTGTTTTCTGCCATCATTCCACAGCTCAGGGACTGGTGCAAGAGCCCAGCTCTCCTGCTGGAGCTGCACGTTGCATTCTCATTATGCAACCGCTGTATTTTAATAGAAACCTCTTTTTTAGGCAGTCTCAAAAACAGTCCGATTTTTTTTTTCCCTCCTTCTGTCAAATGACCAACTTAATAATTCACTAGTTGTGCTGGGATTAGGCACTTTGGGCCACACTCTGGATTTCTTATCTTTAATGTAGTTCTCGACGACAACTTCTGCACTTAATCCCCTGACAAAACTCCCTTTGATTCCCGCGACAGTCGCTCACAGAGATCAAACGCGGGACTCTGCTCTGTCAGGTAGAGCTGGGCGAATATTTTGTGACAAATAATTTACCCACAGCCTTTCTCCTCATTTTCCCTCCACGAATTGTCCATTTGGCTGAGGCTCAGGGCTGCTGATGGATTTGTTTCTGGCTGCACAAGCTCGAGTTCAATGAGCTGCTCGTGAGAAGGAGCCTGAGAACGTTCAAAGAGCTTCAGTGTTCGTGGGCTTTGACCTCACTCAGGATCAGCTTTGGGCTGAGCCCAACTCACCCCACAAGTGACATCAGCACTCGTGAGTCATCCCCTTGTGTTTCTGCTCCAGCTTGGAAGAGCAGTGACTCTCTGAGCTCAGACATGCAGTGCAAATAATCTCTCACATCACCTTAAAATTTCCTGTTCCGTGGGTGTAATGTATGCGCCTGATAGGGGTTTTATCACTTTCCCTTCTAAGAATAGTCTCCAAAACCCAAGCAGAGGTGAGACAGGGATGTACAGAGATAAAGGGACCTGGTTTCCATGTGGGATCGTGTCTATCAGGGACAAGGGGCACTCATTGCCCAGGACTGTCTGCACCCCACATTGCATGTCCAGAGATTGAACACACACTCCCCATTTTTACCCTTGCATTGCCCTGGCACTTATACCAGTTTAACCATTTAACTGAGCATTAATAGTATCTCTGTGTGTGTTATATTAATGCAATCTGACTGCTTAAGGTAGAGAAAAAATTAGAAGTTAGTATTAATTAAGAATTAGTTCTGATGTGGAATGATTCGAGCAATATTATGACTGTAATTTCACAGGCAGGAATGCCTTATCTTACAATTCATGTCAACTTCAGCTCTTTTTTTTTCCTTTTCAAAAATAAATTAGATCTCCAAAACTCTCAAAATGCACCAAGATGGGAACTTTAAGGTCTCCATTTATTTTCCAAACAGCCCTTGTAATGCCTGCAGGGAGCAGAGAGCAGTGCTGTCTTACCAGGGCCCACAGAGACGCTTCATTAACCCAATTAAGCAGGTGGATGGAGAGGGTCTCTCTGATAATTTACACCTTACTAATGAAGTGTGTGACTCTTAATCTCCTCCAAACAAGATACACTCATGAAACACTGGTGCAAGGAAAGGGGAAATTAATTAGGTGAAAAAACTATGAGATTATAGCAGAGGGATTCCAACGAGGCAACTGTAACATGGCTGGTGATTCATTTGTGCCTGTCTTAAATTAATGTCTGAGCTGTCAAGTAAATAAGACCCAGCATTATTTTGGCTTAAAAGACATTCTCACCAGGCCTAGCACGAGGCACCTTATTTTACTGCATGGCACACCATTTTCCATGCCCCAGCTGCCTGAATGACCCTGAGGTGAAACAATCCCACTCCAAGCAGAGTTTGGTCTTTCCCTAAGATGTCTGGTGGAGGGCTAGGATGAGTTGCTTGTTTTTATGCAGCCATTTTCAATGTAGTGACAGCTTTGTGTCACAGAAATGTCTGCCTGGATGCCAAGCCCACGTTTGGGTCAGGGAGATGTGGCTGTCCTGTCCTTGGAAGGGTTCAAGGCCAGGTTGGATGGGGCTTGGAGCAACCTGGCCTTTAAGGTGTCTCTCAACCCAAACCATTCTGTGATTCTATGAAATCATGGTCAGCAGAGACCTTCAGCAGCCTGAGCACTGGATGCCCAAAATAACACGACTTCTTCTGGCCTTCAGTGGCTCTGGAAGACCTTTACAAAATTCCCTGTCCTGCTTAGGGGCTGGTGAGGGATCTCCCCAAAACTGGGGGTGAGCCTGACTCAGAAAATCGTCTATTTTGTACCCTTTATAAGATACTGCTCAACTTGTGGTCATGTACGACCCCACTGCCTCCAGGGAGTGGGGTCTTCAATGTGTATAGAGTGAGAATGCTCACAAAACATGTTTCATCCCTTAAACTGAACTGCTGTCCACTGAAAGATTCTCAGAGTAGCAGATCTGAGCAGATTTAGCACTGGAAATTGTATTCTGTCCTGAAAGGAACTCGATGAATCCAAGGATTTCAAAGCTTTTGGCAAACACAAATTAAATCAGCAATTAATTAAGCACTCCTCGTAAAATATGATCACTCAGTAATGCCAACTGTGGGCATTCACAAACTGTGAGTCCAGCTCCCCAAAATTATGAGATTGGCTTAAAAAATCACGAGATTAAAACCCCAAATTGTTGCATTTTCTTTATCCACCATCTGGCTTCTCAGCCTCTAGGGTAAACATGCCTCGTGTTTTCAACTGCAAGGGTGAGCCACTTACTTAAAACCATGAAAACTGAGATCCTGGTGCTTCATAATGACTCCAACAGCTCAGGCTTTCGGAAAAATGCCAAAAATCCTAAGACTGATTATAGAATCAGAAGAATTTGCAGTACTGATCACTTGTAACTAAAATGTATTTGGCTCAGCAGCTACTTCCAAATGCAGGAACCCAGTGCAAGAGCTGCTGGAAGAAGGAAAAACAAAGGCTCTCCATCCTGAATCAAAACTGCAAGAGAATTTAGGTGGATGAGAGACAATGACAGAGGCAGGATGTCGTGCAGTCCTTGCTGGAATTTAGCCAAGGCATGGCAGATAAACACATCAGTTCTCCTGAAAACTCTTCTGGGATTGTTAATTATTACAAATAATTGTTCCTGTCTCTCTGGGAGGTGGTTGCAGGCAATACCACAGCACCAGGCACTGGCTGTGGGGTGACGGCTTCATATGGAGCCACAGATGTGAATGCCACCCCCAGAAACCCCAGTTCCACAGCCCTGACAGACAGTTTGTGTCAGGAAAATCCTGTCTCAGGCTGATCCGACTTAGCTTGTGAGACAGGGCCATTTTGGTGGCAGGGCTGGCAGCCACCGCATTACTGTCTGGGGAAGAATTTACGCTGCAGTGGGAATGGCAAATTATCTAGAGGGAAAAGTAGCTGCAGCAGGGCCATGGCTGGCCAGAACCAGGAAAACAGATTTCAAACTAATGTAAACAGCTTGGGTTTATCACCGGGTTTGCAGGTTCGAAAATAAATATCATCGTTTTCGTGGTCCGAAATTTGGTTATTTTCTACTGACACTTCGAAAATGTAGTTTTCCAGTGACCTTGAAAACCACTTTAAACGTATTTTGCAGTAATTTAAAAACCTGAGGTTAATAAAAGAGATTCAGAGAAAGAAAGGAAGCCTCAATTCTTTAAGCAGGCCTATTTGTCAAGGAAGGGAAGATGAACTTGCAGCCACCTGAGCATCCAAGCACACGCATTTTAGAGAAAACCACTGCTAATGTCTTCACCGCAGCAGGATCCTGTGGGCATCAAGAAGCTGTTTTCACCAAGGAGAAACATTATAGCAGTGCTTAGGATAGGCTCTGATCTTTGCACCTAAACCTATTTAAAGTGACATTAAGGGTTTTGTGCTGCTATGAAATTACCTTGGGCTAGGGAGAGCCCTCGCTGGCTGCGCGCTCCACGCTCCGCTGCGGGATCGAGGCACAAACAGGTTGAGCTACGGACAAATTCCTGCAGTGAGCACCAGCCAGGGCTATTTGAGCAAAAAAGATATAACCTCTGACTCAGAAGCTCAGTGCTGCAAGGAATGGAGGTGATAAGGGGGAGGGCTGACCTCGTTTTTATGGTTTTCCTCTAAGCACCTCTGCTAGATGGACCTTCAGGCCAAGTTGTGAATGGTCACTTGTCCCTGAGGATTCCACCCCAGCCCCAGCCCAGAAAACCAGCACCAGGAGGAGCTCCCAAACACACAGGGCTGTGGGCAGGAGAAGCAGTTCAGATGCAGAAGATATTGGTTAACCTGTGAGCTGTGGACCTCAGAATGCTTCTCTCCACTTGGACCCATTCCCTGCAGTCCAACGGATGTTTGTGTACTGGATAAAGAGGTGTCTGTGGATAATTACTGTGTCTCAGTAATTAATGACAGAACCCATCAGTGGTGTGTNTGTCCAACGGATGTTTGTGTCCTGGATAAAGATAAAGAGGTGTCTGTGGATAATTACTGTGTCTCAGTAATTAATGACAGAACCCATCAGTGGTGTGTTTCTCACCTTGGTAGTGCCCATGCCCTCACAACAGAACCAAGCACCTCACCAAGTTGCTTCTTTCTCCAAAAGATGCATCAGCAGGTCATGTATAGGTTAAATATGGCAGCTCTGAGGAGCTGTTTTATCCTGTGTGCAAACCTGGTTATAAAGCTTATCAAGAAGAGAGGCTTGGTATCACAGTCTAGTACTCATAATTAATCCTGGAGACAGCACGGATTTAGATTCATTGGGGCTGACTTCAAATTAAAAAGTCACTATTAGCATGTGAAACAGACACCATATGTTATGTATTAACACTGCAGAGGTTACAGAATGTTGTGTATTTTTTGTTTCAAGTGAGATAGGTATAGATGTGTCCTTTTCAGTGTTTTCTTTCACATAAAGTAGTCTCCATTAGGGGTGGTGGAAGATGACTTTAGAGAGATTGCTGTGCCAGGATCTATTTGTATGCAGACACCCATATAGATAAGGTCCTTGTTTACAGAGCCATTTGGATTTGTACTTATAAAATTGTACCGGGTTTATGTGAATTTTATATGATATTACTACAGCTAAAATACAACAGTGATCAGTACACACACCAATCAAATAGAAAAGGCATGCACACATCAAAATATGTGATATATTTATACATACAAATAACCCAAAATGCAGAGGGAAATGCAGTCTAAGGATATATTTGGCAGCAGCCTGTAAAACCTCATTGTATGGGGAGTTAATACAACGTTCTCAGTGTCTCCAGTCATCTGAAATTTCAGTTTAAAGTTTTTGCACAATCACAGCCAACATAAAATGCAGCAGGAAATCGCCATTAGTCAAATGTGGTCGTCTAATCCCACTGCAAAATGGAGCTTTTTCATTTTTATCCCGCCACGGGTTAGTTTGTGATTTCATATGTCAGATACATCAATTCTGCCAAGGAGAGGAGATGGGGAAGAACAAATTAAAAATATAGCCTCCTTTGCTTGGGGGGAAGTAGGGAGAGCAGGTCTTTGTAGGGAACAGTAATAATGATCTCATTTGAGAGACTTTCTGGATTTGATTCTTTGCTGCCCTTCCTCATAGTTAATTATACCCTGGCAAATTGAGGGCCCAAGCAGCAAATCCAGATGAACACATATTCCCTCTTTTCTGCTGGAATTGGACAGGGAGAGTGCATGTAGGTACCATGTCTTGGACATGCCCATGCCAGGGATGAGAGCCCTGACTGGCCATTGGTGGGAAAACCTGTGTTTTTATCTCTCCCTCTTTCTTTCCCTCATCTCATTTTGCTCCTCACTCTCTCCCACTTTCTAATTCTCTCCCTTCCTTCATGCAACCACTGGGATAAATACAGCAACAGCCCCTCTCTTCCCAGAGCCTCATTCTTGGGAGGATATTTATGTGTGCCACACTCTGCTTGATGATTTGTCTTAAGATAATTATTTCTAATGGCTGTTGTTGTTTTTCCTGCAGAAACTGTAATGTAGCCCCTTTTGTCTCATTGGCTGGAGCCTGTTGTTTCTGTAAGAAAAACAATAGGCCCTCAGATTAGGACTGCATATTATGGCTCTACTAGCACAGCAGGCTTTTGGTATTGGTACCAATCCTATCAATTCCTGGCATCCTTCCCCCTTTACTCCTGGTAATTAATCTTTTCATGAATGCTGTCACATTTAGAGCCATTTCATTAAGTTTCTGCTTCCTACATTTTTATGTAACTCCCCACATCCCTCATCTGCTCCATCAGCTGGAGAGAGGCAGTGCTGGAGTGGCTCATCCCTCTTCCCTCCCCGGGGAACAGCAAGTCCCATCCATGAAGTCACAGGCCGATGACAGACAGGCAGACTCATGCTTCAGACAGCCCGAAAGGGGCAAAATTGAGCCATCAAAACTCAGGAAAAGCCCCCAAGAATGAAGCCCGTGGGATGTGATGTCCGTTTCCCAGATGTATGTGCATAGCAAAGGCTGGATAGGGAGGGACTTACACACCTTGTGCAAATACAAAATGTTTTTCATGTGAAACACTGCGGGTTTCTCAAAGCAGGGACAGGATTTTGGGACAATCACTTCCTCCTGCCGTGCAGTGATGCTCCTCCTTCCTCTTCCTCAATAAGTATCTCCCATGAAACGCACCAGCTTCAAACCATTTCTATAAAGCAGGAGATTTTCTGGGTAAGGGAAGGAAAAAAGAGGTTTAAAGCCCTTTTTGCTGCTGTCCCTGCAGAGTGCCACCCCAGGTTGTGGAAGGGAGGTGGGTTGGGTGGTCACACACAGCCTGTGGCTGCAGTGCACATCTTCTTAGGGCACAGCAGCAGGGTGAGAGACAAAAGCTTGTATTCCCAGCCCTGCCTCAAGTGACCTTGTGCAACCTCTTAATTACTGCAATTACTTGCCTCCTGAGATGACATTATTAGGCCGTGCTCAGTAATAAGGGCTGTGAAGTTCACAGAATTATTTGTGCCGGTTGGTGGAAGAGCAGGGAGTAAAACACCCGGACATCTTGTGGCTCCCAAACCAGCCCAGGGTCAAAAGGGGTTGATTGATGGCTCTTCCCTGAAATTTGGGGTTGGTGGCGTCCCAGTGTCAGGTTTGGAGCTGGGATCTTTTCAGTGTGGCATCTGCAGTGAGGCTGTGATGTGGCTGCACCTAAATCTGTTTTACCAGGGACAGAAAACAGCAACTGTCCCCCTCTAGTGCTGCCCATCTACCAAATTCCATGTTTCTCCCCCAAATCAAGCTCCTAAATGGCAAAATACCAATTACAAAATTTGAAAGGGTTAAACCCAAATGCTGCTGAAGCCAATTTTTAGCATTAGCAACACTAATTCAAAACTCCAAAAGGCTGGGGCATTTTGCTGTCCTTGGGGAGAAAAAAGAAAAACAAAACAACACATCTAAAAACCCTAAAACAAACAACTAAAAGCAGACAGAACTGCAGAATTCACCCTAAGGCAGGGAATAAACATTGAGGATCTCAAGTGAAGTGTTTAGTTATTGAGAAGCAACAGCAGCTGAAAACAGGAGACTAAATGGAAAAAAACTAAACAGCCTTGAGTGTAATCACTGGTACCTCCAGTGACTGCTGTAGCTGGTTCTGCTTTTGGCTGAGGCTGCTGGGATGGAGCAACAGCCCTCCCACCTTGATGTTTGTTTGCAGCAGGTGTGACAAGGTGGCTGTCACCCAACACCTGCTGCTGCCGCCATGGTCATTTTTGACCTGCAGGCCTTGCTTTTGGCTGGAATGACCCACAAGGATGCCAACCCTCCTCAGCACCAGCTGCAAGCCAAGCCTTGTTTCCTCACTCCCAGGCTCCTCTGCCTGGCTGCTCCTGTGCCAGGGAGCCCCCAGGGCAGATGCCCTGCTCAGGTTCCCCATCCATCACAGAATTAGAAATGGGTGCTGAATGGTCTGTTTGGGGAAAGAGTGGAGGCCAAAGAACTGCATGGAGGAGAAGGGCAGGAATGTCAGTCTGCCCTCTGCAGCAGGATATAGATATGGGTATGGAGGGGCCACGGAGAAACTCATCTGTGTGGTTTTTGGGTGGAAGGAGGTGCCGTGCCAAGCCAGGCAAACAGGAGGGGGAAAAGCCCAAGGCACTCGCTGGAGGCTGCAGGGAGTGAGTTCCAGTACCCTTTATCCCTTGTGAATAATTCAGCTGCTCTCTCTGTGCATCTTCTTCTCCACTGGAGTCAGAGGGAGCAGCCCTGCCCTCCCTCCAACATCTGCCTGGCAATTGTATTACACTACATCCTTGGGGTTTTTTCTGTTTGGGCGCTTTGTTTTCTTTATTTTTTTTGTCCACTGACACCTCTGTAATAGAGGAGGTAAAATATTTTTCATTATCCTCTCCCCAGAATGTGGAAATCTTCAAAGAGGAGGTAGGAGGGAGGTTAGCTCCTCCAGCCTTATTTCCCTACTGCTGCCATTCCTTGGCTGTTCATCACAAAATGAGCCCACACGCCCATTGCATTGTGGCACTGAGCCCGTTGTATGTTTTGCCTTTTCTTTCTTTTTATTTTTTTTTCCTCCTAAAATTATTTCATGTTGCAAACCTGGCCATTATTTCATGCTGTTTAAACTATATTTGTAGTCTTTGATCATACATAAGTAGACTGAAGTAAACTGCTGATAGTGAAGATATTGTTCTCTGTGTTTCTCCTCTCGCTTTGTTCATTTCATTATGCCCATAAGCTCACACAAAATGTTCATTGTGGTGGTGCACCTTTGTTATTAATTCTTGTGGTGCCCCACATATTTTTATGAAACGTGATTCATTCACAAATGGAATGATTAAGGAGTCCATGCCAGTGTGCACGGGTGTATTTCACACACAACACACAATTATTTGCACCCCAAACACTTATTTATCCCCATAAAGAGAGGGACCAAACCATCGTGTCCCATTTATGTCCTGGAAATACTTTATAATCCAGCTGCAAGGGATCATTGTCAAACTAAAATCTTGTTGACTTATGGACATATATTGCTGCCTTGAGACCTGGTACAACAGCACAGAGACACGATACCAGCCAGAAATATCCCACCCAAGATTTCGAGGCAGGTACAACAGCCCAGGACATCCCACTTGACACCTGTGTGTCTCCTTATCCTTGGCACCATTATTTACAAGGAGGCAGAGGAGTTGAATGGGTAACTGCGTCATGCAGCAGGGAGGTGGGAACTGATCTGTGATTTTGAACCCCAGCCTGGCTCCTGCTTCCTCCATTTTTCAGCCCCATGGATGAGGACATGGCCATGCTGGAGGGTCAGGCTTCTTTTCAGAGAGGACAGGTACCTAATCCCACTGACTGGCCTCGTTTAGTGAGAGACAGATGTCCCGTTCCCAGGTTGCTCTGCAAATCACAGCGAGTCACTCCATCAAGTAATTAAAAAGCTGCCCATGTGCAGGACGTGGATAAGCTTCTCTCCAGCCCTGACTGCTCCACGCCCATGTGTCTGTCATGTACAGAGCACAAAGGTGTGATTTGTGTACGATTTATCCAATGTATCTTCAGCCTACTTTGATTTTTCCTTATCATTTTTTAGTCTAGCTACTAGGAAAGAGAGAGGTAAAAAAAACTTCCATTTTTTTTTTTTCTCCTGAAAAACAGCAATCCTGCCCCTCCAGCTCAAGTCCAGTTGTGCAGGGAAGGTGAAATAGGAGGACAGGTGTGAGGTGTGATGAGAAGAAACTGCTGAGCTACATCCATAGAACCAGAGAACCATAGAATATCCTGAGCTGGAAGGAACCCACAAGGACCAACAAGTCCAACTCCTGCACAGGGCAACCCCCTGAGCAGGGTGACTGGAGGAGGCCCCAGAGTCATGTCTGAGCAGGGGACAAGGTGGTCCCTTCCAACCTATGAAGGAAAGGTTTGGGATTTGGCACTGGAAACCTTGCCCAGGAGGTTGTGGCTGTCCTATCCCTGGAAATATTCAAGGACATGTTGGACAGGGCTTGGAGCACCTGCTCTAGTGGGAGGTGTCCCTGTTCATCATGAGGGGGTTGGAACAAGCTGGTTTTTAAGGTCTTTTTCAACTCAAACCATTCTGTGATGATTCTATGATGATGATTTCCTTTCATGTGCATCTCAGGTGAGGTGGGCACATGCTGCTGCAGATGTTCCCAACAGCTGCTTTTTTGCCACTTGCAGAGGTGTTTTCCATCCTTAAATGGCTTCATTCTGATGTGTGGGGCAACCAGTACTCTGTGACAGGTTCCAGTAACTCAGCTTGCACCCTGTGATTTGTGTTTTAAAGCCCCAAACTCTTCC
This sequence comes from Buphagus erythrorhynchus, assembly GCA_013400855.1. Lineage (NCBI taxonomy): Eukaryota > Metazoa > Chordata > Aves > Passeriformes > Sturnidae > Buphagus > Buphagus erythrorhynchus. The sequence continues at coordinate 35,953 of VZTT01067915.1, forward strand.
TTGGAAGGCATCTTCTCTTTCTAGCCTTGGTAAATACAGTGTCCAATTGCAAAATGCTGATATTGTGCAGCATGGAAAAGGCTTTTTTCCCCCTGAGTTTTATTATATACAATTGATTATACACCATTTTTCTCTCCTTCTGAAACCTGCACAATTGGACTCATGTCGCCAGAAGAACCTGCTGTTACCCAGCCCCAGGGAGAAGAAACAGAGAGCAGGAAGAAAGCCATGTTTTAAAGCTCTTAAAAGTTTTTAAAAACCATTTCTCTATGAAACATCTTGCAGCTCTGTGTACCAGGGGCCTTGTGATTGTCACACAGTATTGGGGCCACCACAGCAGTGTGAGTGCACTTCTGTGTGAGCATTTCCAGGCAGAGATGAGCTCGCTGCCATCCCTCTCCCAGGCCTGTTTCCTTCCATAGTCAGGGTACCAGTGTCTTTTTGCAGCTCACAGCCTGCCAAGTCAAGGGCCACAATGTCCCAGAAATAAATGGGGACCAAATGAAACTCGAGAACGGAATGGGTTTGCTGAATGAAGGGTTTGACTCCTGGTCTGGAGGCTGTGGAAGAGCAGAGCCTAGATAAGAGCACAGATGTGGCAGAAGGAGAATATCAAGCCAGAGGCATGGCCCAGAGGTGGGTTTATGAAGCTTGGGTTGTGCTTCATCAGCAGACTGGTCTGGTTGCCCAGTGCCAGTGGAGCTGCTGGTCTGGCTCAGGGAGTGCAGCAGCCAAGCAGTGATGACCACACTGGCATCCACTGGCCCAGCATTGCTGGTGTGGGTCCATCCTCCAAGGCCTGGGCAGCACAAGGTCTGGGCTCTCTGCACCTCACCCCACTCATAGATGGACCATGAAGGAGCAGGAGCACAGTGGGAGATGGAGCATTAACCTCTGGGTGAGCAGGGAAGGAGCATGGAGCATATTTCCCAGGTTGCCAAAACATCAGCAGATATCTAAGGCCTTTTCCCTGGAGGTGGTGGCCACCTGGATGCCCTTGTGAGCCCTCCCCACTGCCACCAGCCCAGAGCAGCCCCTGGCTGTGCCACCAGCAGTAGCTGGGCCCACCAGTGCCCCTGGCTCTGCCCAGGTGACACACAACACACAGCATTTACACACAGAAGGGACCACCTGAAGCTGCACTCCCAGCTGGGCTGAGCCACAGCCACCTCACCATCTGGCTGCTCTCTGCATCCTGCTGACATGGAACTGCCAGGGGAGTCATCCTCACCGAGCACCAGGTGAGCTCAGTTTAACTCAGAGCATCACAGCTGGTGGGAATGGCCTGAGCCTCCAGATGCTTCTGGGAAGAAAGGGGAGGATGCTAAAAATATTTTGTAGAATCCTAAACTCCGATTGGGTTGGGTCAAAAGGGACCTTTCAGATAATCCTGTCCAACACCCTGCAATAAACAGGGACATCTTCAACTAAAAAACCCCTTACTGACTTGATTAACATAAAAATAAGAGCATGTAGAACAAGAACTGTCCTTTTTAGTGTGGGGGTTCAAAGGCTGGATCACCATTCAGGTGGTTATCATGGCTTATTCCTTTACATAAATGAAAAAGTAACCTAACACAGAGACAGCTTGTAAAGACCCAAACTAGCCTTCCTAACTGTGAGCATTTCCACAGCCTCCAAATCATCCTCTAATCTCAATTATATATAAATATAAATGCACACACACTATCCTTACTAGCTGGGAAAATCCTGTGGCTGGGAGTCCCCAAATCATCCTCTGGTCATGATTAAATACACACACACACACAAATAAATAAGTAAATAAATAAATAATAAATTTGCTTAAGGGAAAAAAGCCCAAGATTTTCTCCTTTTTTTTTTTCTATCACAGCTGATTAATCATTATGATTCCCTGAATTATTGCAGTATAGCTCAGCATTGAAACAGCTTTTGGGCACCACAGTTTTTTGCTACCCACGAGGGTAAAAACACTTTGTGTGGATAAGCTGTAATTTTAGTGACTGAGAAACACTGAGGGATTGGGAAGGAGCAGTAAATACACGCTGCTGGTGTAGAGAGTGGCCTTCCAAAAAGGATTTCAGGGTTGAATGCTGTCTCTGTTTACCCCGTGTAAATCAGGTGGAACTCCACTAAAGCTAATAGAGGTAGTCTGGTGTCAAGCCCACGCGGATAAAAGGATCAGGCCCTCTAAGCTTTAAAGTTATGAGTCTTTTCAAACTGCAGATCTACTGTCATCATTTCAGTGATTACTTCTCTCTTTTTTTTTCCCCAACAAACATAAAATAGTAACAAGATTATCAGATTAAAGAGCCAAAGAACAGCCAGTTTATTATACTCTTGTGTCTAAAAACACTCAAATCTTATAGGTTTCCTTCCCACTCTGCATCTTGAGGGGGGGATCATGTTTGGTTTTATTTGTTTATATTTTTTTTAATGGAAGCCTAGTATGGCTACATAGGAAAATAGAACAGCCATAATATTATGAATTGCACGGTGCACTCAGCAAGTAAAGAAACACTCTCAGACTTCCCAAACAACCCTCCTGAACATTTTAACTTTAAAAAAAAAAAAGAGTCTTTGCTTTCTTTCCAGAGAAAAAATGAGAGGACAAACAGAATGAGAAGGACAGAGCTGTTTAAAGCTAAAAATGCACAAATGCTGCATTCCTTCTGGGAGAGGGAAAAAACCCCACGACCCAGCACCTCAGCACCAGTACAAATTATTTAAATCAGCGATGGTTTGCGTTAAGGGTCTCGAACAGATTGCATAACTGTTGCACAACTAATGTGTACAAGTGTGTCACTAATTTAATTTTAATTTTACTGTATGAGTTTGTATAAGATCCCCCAGCTGTCATGTGCTCATCATCTGTCACAGAACTATCACTAAGCCATGCTGGGCTAAGACAGGATTATAAACGATGAACTGCCATGTGCTCTAAATCTTCTTATTTGCCTAGCCTGGAAGGTATGCCCTGCAAAATTTGATTGGCAGGGCGCTCTATTCTGTCAATTGACTTTGAAGGCCCCTCTGTATTGGCGCGGGGGGCGGCTCTCAGTGGCCCTATTGACTGTCACCTGCTGACTCCAGCACGTGCCTGACCCCGGGCCTGCACCCAGGCTCCTTGGTGGCATCCCGGGCCCGGCGCGCTCCGGTGGCACGTGCGGCACACCAGGGCATATGGCTGGGTGCAGAACGGAGCAACCGAAGCCAAGCAGCCCCCGCGCTGTTATTACGGCAGATGGGGGAAGCGTGGCATTCAATATTAAGACAGATGCCACCTCCTTATTCCACCTGTCTGGAACTTGGACATGGGACAGAATGAACTGTCTGCCTAATAATTAAGGAAACAAAGAGTGCATTTATGCAGCTCAGCGGAGCTCCGGCTCTGCGGCGCATGCACGGGAATAATTGTGGGCAATAACAATAAGGATACGTAGAGCGGGGCTCATCAGATGTTCGGATACGTACACACAATTACAGTAGGAAACTGTACTGTTCCCAGCTGCTTTTGTAGTCTTTTATTTAGGCTGGTTGTGTATTAAGTGAAACAAGTTGGCTGGCATTATTACTATTATAAATAACGCTTTAAAATTACAGTGAAGTTCCCGAAATAACAAAGCGCCTACCGTTCCCCCTAACAGTCCCTGCTGCTGTTGTGCTGTGCCCTTTCTTGCAAATTTGCTCTTTGCTTCTCAGTAGTCAACTGTTTTTGTTGCAGCCAGAGAGAAGAAAAACATTCCTTCCAGGACCACTATTATTGTTGCGTATTTTTACACAACAATTTGCCTCTTTCTTTGGCGTTGTTAAGGAGAAAAAAAAAAGAAAAAGATAACTGTGTAAAAAAGAAGGCCTGGCTTCTCGGTATTTGTGCTATGTTACGTTTGTTATTTAATCCTGCTTAATTTGGAACCAATTATGGTTGGACCCGCCGTGCTTTGTGATGGGAATGGTTGTGCTGGGGAGGGCTCGATCGTCCCTGGATTGGAGCCTGGGCTCGGGGTGGCAGCAGGGCTGGGCTGGTGGCACTGGCCATGCTGTACCACGGCCCTGGTGCAGCCCATGTGTCCCCAGGACCCCACAGAGTTCGGGGTCTGGGGTTATGGCGTGGGCTCAGTAGCACCTCTATGTTGGCCAGGCTTGGGTCTGAGGCCTCCCAAGTGGCTGGCCCGAGGTATGGACCCCATTTTCAGGATGAATTCCTCCCTCCCAAGGGAAACCCTAACCATGGAAAAATCCAGTGCTGCTGCTGGCAGCACCAGTCTCCCCGTTGTGTATCTGCACAACCCCTCGAGTTCAGTGGAATTAGGCGCTTGCACACAAAACTGAGCAGGTGTGGGTGTGTCAGCTGGGCAGAGACATTTCTCTGTAGAAGCAATATGCAATTAATGCCTATGATTGAGGACCTAATGTAATCCAGGAGGTATTTTTAGTATCTACTTACCTACCTCCGACCCTCTTTTAAATGCCTTGCACTGATGTGATCACGCCCATCCTTAAATCTTTCTAATTAATTTTGTTCTCTTTTGACTGAATGAATTCAAAGGCAGCTTAAAAAAATCATGTGTGTGTCTGTCGTGGGATTTATGTGTAGATGGCAATTGGAACAGAGATGAATAAGTTGCAGAGAATGAAAATGCAGGAACAAGTGTTAAGGGCATGTTTACTGTGTATACATTATATACAAGATTAAGGACACACAGAGTGCCTATTGTCTCAGCAAGCCAGGAAAGTGGGCTTTTATGTTTATATAGATACCTTTGTAATACACACTGGCATATATATATATGTATAATCTCTATAAATAAAAATGAATAATTGAATTTTTAAGGTAGAAAGATCATGTGTATACCACAAGCAAAGCTTGGTCCTCACATATATGTGCATATACAAGTATATACTCTCATTTAGACACATATACATTTAAATATTTACAGTATAATCTGACTAATTAAACAACATAGATGATGTGTGTGTTTAAATATATACACAGGCATGCTGAACCTGCTGTAGTTCTGTAATAATTCTGTAATTCTGTAATCATGGGCTGCTCTATATTGCTCTTTTCTAATTTGTAACAGATGTATTTATACCAGATAGCTCGTCCTCAGGAAAAAAACAACAACCAGAAGTATCAGACTCTCCAAAGCACAAAAATCACATGCAACAAATTGCAAAAAGTAATCAAAGCCCAAACTTTTTTTTTTTTGGTAGTAGTAGAAGAGGCAGCATTAAAAAAGACACAGATACATATTACAAGATGAGGATCAATTTGAAAAGATCCCACAATATCTGTTACCAAGAGCTTTGTTAATCTTTAAAAACCTAGAATGATTATTTATACAGGAGCTGTGAATTAACCAGGCTCTAATAAATAGCTCACAGGCACGCGTGTCAAGATTGTGCTTTTTGTTTTTATATGTGTCTGCATTTGAGAAAAAAAAAAAAAAAAGAAAAGAAAAAACGAAGCTATTATTTGTTGATTTTTCTGTAACAATTATTTCAAATTAAAAGCCCATCTGACGAAAGGCATATGGATGGAGAGGGGGTTCAGTCCTAATTGAACAAACCAGGACTCGTGAGGTTAATTACAGATATTAACGCTGTTGTTCTTCAGCTTCTTGCCCTCGTGAAGGCTCCAGCTTCCAAATGACCTGGCTCCAACAATAAGACTCTCTTTAGCCCATTAACTAATTGATAAAAATGTGAGTGTTTAGAATGAGTCTAATTAAATCACCGAGCCTTACAATTACGAGTCCATTTGGTAGCTGTCGGGAGATGGGTAACCTCAGCTGGCATTGTAGGCGAATAAAAGATAAAAATAAAAGGGAGCTTAACCAAAGATCATTTTGAAAGCTGTTCATTTGAAGACAAAGTACACATTTGCCTGAAATGTATACATACACCACTTCAGACTAGCACAGTGTCTTGAAAAGAAAATGGAGCGTTTAGCAATCATGATTTTTTTTTTCCCCAGTGCATGCATGAAATTCTCAACAGGCTGTGTGATGGAATGAGCTGCTTTTATAATAATTTCTGAGTTACAGGGAATACCCAGATGCTTTGAGAGTGCCCAAACAGTTGATACCAGGTACCTCTATGTTATTAATAATTTCTTCTCTTGCTTTTTCATAACTGCAAACTCTCTACAGGCTGGCATCCCTCCATTCCCATTCTGGTTGTGGCTGCTGCTGCAGGGACAGTTTTGACGTGTCCCATTGGTAACAGAGACAGATTTGCTCATACACAACACAGGTTCCCTTGGTGAAGGAGCTGGAAAATGCCTGGTGTGTGAAGGTTCCTGTTGAAGCTGTGCCTAATGTCCTAAGCATCACAGGTAATTTTCATCTCACTGTGTCAGGCAGAGATTTAGATCTACAAAAAGGATGGAGAGGTAGGTGATGAGGTTTGCTGAAGTAATGGCTTCCACAGGAGGAATCCTAAACTGACAAAGCCTTCACAGGTCAAAAAAGAAAAGATGGAAGTTGGATATGACAAGAACCCATAATATAAAAAGAGGGATGGGGAAGGTGACCAGGAATGAGGATGCACTGTCTCATGGCAATATCAACCAGAATGATCATTTGGATTCCAAAACAAATGAATGAGGTCATGTTTTTTGCTGTTAAGCTGCTGAACTCATTGCCAAAAGGAAGTTTTAGGTGCCAGAAGTTTAAATCATAAAGCTTCTAAACCAATCAATGGAATAAAAATCCATCCCAGACCAACAAATGCAGAGACACTGTCTCTGTCTTGGGAAGTCTCTGAGCTGCAGATGTCTGGAAAATGGAACAAAACATAGGGGAATTTTCACTGTCTACCCTGCCCTTATGGTCTGCAGCCATTACCAGTTACAAGATGCTGGTATAAACTGGGGTTTTTTAGTTCACTCCAGGACTGCAGTTTGTAGGGTGTTAGCATGCTCCAAAGTGAGTGGGATGTAAAAAAGCACGTCCAGAATGGTGTCACAGGCACTCAAAGGGACTGGAAGGAGCTTTGCACAGCTTGTGCACAGCAGAGAGTGAGAAGACCAAGCTCATCTTGTCAGTGAACGCTGGGAGTTGTGCTTTGGACAATCTGAAATATGGCCAGGGAGTGAACTGCACTTATGGCACGTTTTGGCTCCCTGCATCTCTCCAAGGCAGGCAGCTGGAGTCCACCAAGGTTTGTCTCTGCTCAGTGATGACATGGCCAGCACAATGATTTGGGGATATTCATGTGAGGACAGGGAGTCCCTTTCCTCAGGGGATGCCTTCCCATTTATTTCCCAGGATGGAAATCTTAAAAAGCCAAATCACAGTAAGATAAGCAAACTCCAAGCAAGTTTCTGTGTCAGTACAAAGAAATCCCCCTGCTTGCTGCCTGGTCTCTTTCACTGACTGTCAAAACACACTTTTGAGGATATTCAGGGAACTTGGAGGATGAAATAGTGGAGGTGCATGGCTTGACCCCACAGAGTGCTTCACATCAGCATTAACATCAAATTCACTAAGTCACAGCTCTCAGGTGTCCTCGTTTGCAAAGTATCTGTGCTATGTAAAAAAACCAGAAGAAGCCAACCCTCACCTTCCTTTGTTATAGCCTCACAAATCTTTCTTCCTTGGATAAGGAAGTCTAGCTCAAAGATTATAGAATCACAGAATGGCTTGGGGTGGTAGGGACCTCCAGTTCCAACACCTTGCAGGGACACCTTCCATTATCCCGGGTTGCTCCAAGCCCCATCCAACCTGGCCTGGAACACTTCCAGGGATGGGGCAGCAACAGCTTCTCTGGGCAACCAAGATAAGCATTTATCCTTCTCTTTGCTCTTCTGCTCCTGCTTCCTCCTGTCTCCACAGGACGTCCCTGTAGATGCCTTTCCCCACTTTATTCATGGCAAAACTCCCCTTGATTTCCTAGGCTTTGGGTTCAGGCCCTACAAAGGGATGGGCTGTTAACAGAGATCCTAATCCAAGCAGGGCCCAGCCGTGTGGCCACGGATCTGGGCTCAGATGGCATTTCAGGTGTTGTGAGGAGGCAAGGCAGAAAAGCAGACTTGGATCTAGCCAGAGCTTAGTTCATTTCCGGCTTTATCGATATTTAACCAGTCTTGGACGGGGCCCAGGAGGGAGCTGGCAGCCAGTTCAGAGCATGGAGCACAGGTGTGATGTGCTCCTGCCAGTTTGCCTTGCTCCCAAGATGGGCAGCTGTGCTCTGCTGTGCTGGATGAGGCTTCCAAGCAGCCTTCCAGGGTAGCCCAAGGTAGAGCCTGCATCCTTAGATTAGCCTTGGAATGGCAGATAACCACAGGAAGGTCCTGGAGAAATGAGATCTCGGAGAAATGAGATCTCCTGGGTGGACCAGAATGAAAGAGCAATTCCAGACATTGCTGCTGTTGGGGTATCCAGGAGAGGGGCTGTGCCCTCTCACAAACCACTTGGAGAGAAAAGGATGGGAGCCTTTCAATAGAGGGAGCGTGTTCCAACCCTGCAAGACTGTCTTCCCTCTGCCAAGCACCAGGGCTTCTGCCTGCTCTGGATTGACCCTCAGCCAAATGGCAGAGATCCACAGCTCTGCCTCAGCCAGGATTTGGGAAAGGGAGGAATGGCACAGCCAGGCAGGGGGAACTGAGGCACAGAGCTGGGGCAGCAGGGGGGCCATGGCACAGAGAGCTCTGCTACCCCTCTGCTAGGAATTCACACGTCTTTGGAGAAATAGAAATGGCAAGAGTGAGTCTGGTGGGATGGGAAAAGCTGGGAAGATTTGGGAATTCCGAGCTCTTTCCAAGGAGGGATCAGTAGGATTTTGGGAATTCTGAGTCTTTCCAGGGAGGGATCAGTAGGATTTAAGGAATTCCAAGATCTTTCCAAGGTGGGATCAGCAGGATTTTGGGAATTCTGATACCTGAGCAATCCCAGGACGCCGTTCCAGCAGATCCAGTGGAGCCAGGAAGGACAAGGCCAGGATCACGGCCAGCTGGGAAAGGGATGGGAAATCCATGGAAAAGGGGTGCTGGGAATGGTGGTAACCCCATGGAGACCCCATAAATCCATGGAAAAGGGGAGTGATGGGAATCCCATGGAGACCCCATAAATCCATGGAAAAGGGGAGTGATGGGAATCCCATGGAGACCCCATAAATCCATGGAAAAGGGTCCTGGGATTGATGGGAACCCCATGGAGACTCTATAAATCCATGGAAAAAGGGAATTCACACATCTTTGGAGGAATAGAAACAGCAAGAGCGAGTCTGGTGGGATGGGAGAAGCTGGGAAGGGAGGAGGTTCTGGTCTAGCTTCTGACAGAATGGAGGGGTTGAGTTGAGGCCCCCTGATGTGTGTGTATGTACTGACACCAAGATAAAAGTCTCCATGGAATTCAATTAATTAGTCAAGAGATTTTGGTAGCTGAAAAACCTAAGGATTGGGGCTGGATAAAAATGTATTTTTCCTATTTTTCACCTGCCCAAACTTTCCTGAAATTATTTCACAGCAGAGATGTAGCTTTCAATAAAAAGGAAAAAATAGCATTTTTGAGAATGAGATTTTGTGCCTTGTTGTGAGGGGCAGCAGAGGGAAGAGAGGGTCTATCAGCCCATGGGACACAGGCAGGTATTTCCCAATTACTCACATTTTCTTCCAGTGGTGAAGGCTACTTTCAAGTGGGAAGAGAACATTATAAAGTCCAACATGTTGTAAATGGGCTTTTGTGAAAAGCCTTGCAAGAGAGTGGAAATAGAATAAAATATTGTAAAATAAAATAAAATAATGTAAAATAAAATAAAATAAAATAAAATAAAATAAAATAAAATAAAATAAAATAAAATAAAATGGTCCTGCAAGTGTGTTGGGTCAATACCAAGGACAAATACAGACTGGGCAGAGAAGGGATTGAGAGCAGCCCTGCTGACAAGGCCTTGGGGGTGTTGGTGGATGAGTAGCTTGACACGACCTGGCCATGAGGAAAAGAGAAGGCTCCAGGAAGACTTTAGAGCACCTTCCAGTACCTAAAGGGGCTCCAGGAGAGCTGAAAAGGGGCTTTTGACCAGGGTCTGGAGTGACAGGACAAGAGAGAACAGCTTCCCACTGCCAGAGGCAGGGTTAGATGGGATATTGGGAAGAAATTCTTCCCTGTGAGGGTGGTGAGGCCCTGGCACAGGGTGCCCAGAGAAGCTGTGGCTGCCCCTGGATCCCTGGCAGTGTCCAAGGCCAGGTTGGAAAGGGCTTGGAGCAACCTGGGACAGTGGAAGGTGTCCCTGCCCATGGAAGGATGAGACTTAAGGTCCCTTGCAACCCAAACCATCCTGTGATTCCATGAAAAGAAGAAAACAACCTGCTCTAAGAGATTTTCTGAGTTAGCTAATGGACTGCTGCAAGAATTGGTGCCTGGAACACCATCCTTTTCCTGTTTCAGGAATAACCCCCTCTTTAATCCTCTCCTATCCCTTCCTGCAGTCCCCCCATGCTGCTCCTCCTCTACTCAGCAACAGCTCCCACCTGACTCCTGCTCTGCCACATCACTCCTGTCACCAGAGTCACAGCTCTGGTGGCTGAAATGACAGCACTGCAGAGCAGAGGAAGGCTGGGCACTCAGCAACCTGCCTTGTCCGAGGGAACTCGAGGAGTTTCAGCTTGATTGGATTTCATCACCTTGGATCACACACAGGATTGTGTCACAGGTGTCAATGGAAAAGCATTAAAACAGAGAAAGAAACATAATACAGCTCAACCACTGATTGAATCTCAGCCACAGAGCTGCCAAGAGAAGGCAGCTTCTGCACAGTAAAAATCTCACTGTTTTCCAGGCAGAGGGGATGCAATACAGGAGGCTGAAGAATGGGTGTGGGCAGGGGGAAGCAAAATAATTTAGAAATGCCTACAGCAATATCTGAATTGAAGCCCTACACTGCAAGTCACTGTTTTAAAGATAAAGAAACTACTCACATATATAAAGTTCCAGACCTGGGCACATCTGGCATAAGGGCAGGGTAATAAAGAAATGGCCCATTAAGGAATGAAATGCTTGTTTAGCATCGAGCAGGCCTCCTGCTTTATCTCAGGACTTATCAAAATAATTGTTTGGTAACATACTAAACAAATATTAGTGTGCATTCCACCATAGGTCCAGGGGAATGAAGAGAACAGGTTTCAATTTTAAGCATAACATCACGTCCTCATCCTGTAGACAACAGAGGTCGTGAGCCAGTAACATTGGTAGGTCCTCAAACTACAAAATTCAAGGACACAGATCAGAGAGATCCACATTTATATTTTAGGGGTTCTTATACCCTATTACCCTCACAGAACTGACCAGGCTGAGAAAATACTGAATACAATGTCTCTAGATACATTTAAAACCAGTTTCTCTCCATCCACCAGCCGCTGACTTGCTCCTTAATGTTCAAAGATAATCAGCAAATTTCAAAACCTTGGGTGAGGTTTGCACAAAGACTTTTAGAAGGCCTTATTTTGAACTTGTCAAAGGCAAGGAAACACTGAGAAATTCCTTTTCAGAGGTAGATGGAAGTTGATTTATCTATGGGGAACAAATGAGCATGTGCTACGTGCAGAGACACACAGAGATTGTGAAGATATAAAATATTCTCCCATCAAGTCCAAAACACTTTCTCCTGCTCTGTGCAAAAGAGGAGAAGATCCAACCAGCCATTCCTACCACACAGAAACTCTGCAGGCATCTTCTCAGGCTTTAAGAAAAATCACTCCCTTGTTTTTATCTTTTCCTCCTTATGCTGAAGCCCCATCCCACTGCTCTGCTGCAGTGGGTCGCTGCAGCAGCTCTGTCTGCCTGCAGGCCTGCCCATCTGCCTCTGAGAATCTAGACTTGATCACAAATGTATTTTTAATGCATTGGTGAAAGCATTTACTTGAAATTATCTCCTTTCCCCTCGGGGAATTTTCAATTAAACAAACACATCATAATTATTTCCTTTAATTACTCATCTCTGCTTACCTGGAGCTAGGGTACCTTTGCCTTGTTACACATCTGAGAGCTGTCAGATTGATTCATTAGTATTTATTTGTTTCTTATTTCCAGACCACAGAGATGTACCACAGGCATTTAAGGAAATGCTGCTGATGTCAAAGGCAATTTTTTCCTCTTGATGAGGACAGCTCAGTTCCTGTGCAGTGTTTGGGAGCCTTTCCCAAAGCTGGTTGCAGCAGTTGAGGTGAATCACCAAGATTTAAAGGTGGGACTTTATCTTCAAGGTTTTCCCTTGTTGACCCACCCTTCTCAAATAGTAAACCCTATAGGAGATGGGATAAGGTTGATTTTTTCAGTTTTACTCCCCCAAATAACCCATTAGCAATGCCCACTCCCACTTATCCTACTTGGATCCTGCTGAGATCACCTCCAGCAAAGGGATGGGAGAAGGAATTTCTCCTTCAGCCGTATCCAAATACCACCAAAGTTCTGGGGTTTTTATCCATCTCCACATCCCCACAAAACTCCCCACAGCTCCTGAAACCTGCTGATTTCCTTGGAGAGCAGCACACAGACAGTCAGCTGGGATGCAAACATGAAAGGCCTGGAAAACAAATCTTATGACCAATATACTAAATTATTTTTAATGAAACTATGAATTTCAAGCTGGATCTGCCACTCCCAGCCCTATCCACTGAGCCTTCAAGCCTCACCAGGTCTCACCTGCCCCTTCCCAAACTCCCACCCAGACTCTGTTATGCTCCTCTTGGAAAATTGTGTATTGATGCCCCAAGGAGGAGGGCAAACAAAATCAATCTCCCTTACACTGCTGAGCAGCCTCCAGCACTGGTGAATCAGGGAAAGACTCTGTGACTTTTACTTCCCACAGAATCCCCTCAGCAGGAAGGAATCCAGGTTGAGTTGTTTGTTCTTTGAAGCTGAGTTCAGAACCTGAGTGTGATGCAGCCATGGAGAGAGTGCTTTCTTGTACCAAAGGAAGCAGAAAAAATATATAAATCTAAATATTGCCAGCCCTTCAATCACATTCTAAAATACTCTGTGTTTGCTCAGAGGAAAATGCAAATCTGGCAAATGCAGCACTGAAATAAATTTTCTGAGGCACTAAAATGACCTGGTGAAAGAACCTTAATGTCACCATGGGACAAAAAGCATCTTCCCACATCAATGTATCTGGAGAAATTCTGTTAGAATTCAGTTTTAACTGAAGAAGTGGGAATTTCTTTTATAATGATCACAAATAACCCTTTAAAAGCCATCCCCCCACCAAAAAGGATCAAAATGCCTCTGCAGATAACTTGGTGAGGTGTGGGTTTGTTTGGGATTTTTTGTTTGGTTGGTTGGTTTTTTTTTTTTTGTAAAGTCATGGGTCTTAACATTTGTCTTCTCTTTGAAACAATAGCATCAGCCTTCATTAAAGCAAGGTTCCCAAAACTGTTTTCCAGTTGAAGAAATGTCATGCAAATCTATGTGAACAGAAAATCCTGGCAGGCAACAGAAAAGATGAGCATCATCTGCAACAAGCAGCCATCCCATCCCAGGTGCTCTCCAGGAATAATGAAAGGTGCCACGAGCAGAACATTCTGAAGGTTTTACAAATAAACTTTCAGTAAACATGACTGAAGGGCTCACATGTGTGAGGCCACTCATGTCATAGGCATTTGCAGGATCAGGGCTTACAGAACAAGGACACAGGGGGAGTTAGAAGATAATTATCCAAAGAGACCTACAATAAATATCTGTGGGCCAAACAGCACCATATGCACTGTATATTGATTTGGTAGTAAAGGGATTACTTGAGTGGTAGTGTCTATCCTGTATATTATTCAAATACAACAGATGGGAAATTGGCATGCCATGTAAAATACAAAATTCAATATTCACCCAAGTGGGCTGATAAATTATCATAAACCATTTATGAATATCCCTCAACCATGAAGCCTAATAATAAAATAAAATTAAAAAACGCAACTCTCAGCCCAGTTCTATCAAACGGCAGGGACGGAGGCGTGTGCTGGAATAAGGGCCCTGTTCTGTCATCCAGACTGAGCCAAGGCTGGGTCTCCTTCTGCACATGGTCCCACCAGCCCCAGGAGAAGGTCCATCACTACCAGTGATGGAAGGAAGAGTCCTTGATCCCATCCTGAAGAGGAATGTCATCGTGAGAGAGGCTGGCATGAGCTGGGAGGTATAAAAGAAATAAAGCAGGAAATAAAGAGGAGCATATTTTCACCCACTGCTTTTCATGAGCAGTGAGTAAACCAGGCAAACTAGAGCTGTTGGATTGAATGGGAATGGGAAGAAGATTCTGTAGTCCTGGACAAAGACATCAGCATAATGAAAGCACCATGACTCCAGGATTCATGCACAATATTTCCCCTGAGGCAGCCAATGCAGCGCAGTGCTTTCTGATCACCCCTCAGCCTGCTGAAAAGGCTGCTGAACAGAGACTTCAAAAAACAAATCTCTAGCAAGGCATGGCATCTTCAGCCTTCTTTCCAAGCAGATTCTTTTTGACAGTGGTCATCAGGTGGGCAGTGACAGACACTGAGGTGTTTGGACATTGGGTGTATTTTGAATATCAAAACCAAAAGCCAGGTTAAAAACAAGCCTCCAGTCCCCAGCGACCCACTGGGCTCTTCACATTCCTACAGAGAAGGGGCATGGGAACCTGTGGTTGCCTAGTTTGAGCCCCACCAGCATGGATCATACAGAAATTAAGATTTCAGGGCAAGAAAAATATTTGGAAGCCCAAAGGAGGTTGTCTTCTGATCAAAGAAAACTTTTATCCTGGCTGTGTGGGGGTAAAATTCATGAGGACAAATTTGAAACTGGGGACAACAACGGGGAGAGAAGGGAGGTTTGAGCATTGCAGCTTCAAAAATTGACCTCAGCTATTCTGGCTGGAAAATAGGGGGAAACAGTCTCTACCCAGAGGGCAGAATTCAGCACACTGTCCTAATGAGCAATTTCTGTCTCACAGAGGACAGCTCACACCGGGTCTTAAGTGGGCAGCCCAACTGATATGTGAAAATTAGGAATATCCTCTGTCTTCCTTCTGTTAGTTTAGATGCCTGATAGACTCTTTTGTCTAGACTGAGTTATTGCCTGTTCCTGATAAACCTATCTGTAAGCTGTTAAGAGTATTGACAGGAAGTTAGCCAACATGGCACCATCTGGACCAGTCTAGCCAGTCCCCATGACCATGGCTAAAGATGACCCTGCCTCCAGGTTATTAATCAGAAAAGGAAAAATTACCCCCCCTCCAGACACACATTTCCACCACTAAATCATTCTAGAAATAATAATAATAATAATAATAATAATAATAATAGTAGTAATGAAACTGAAGATCTCTAAAGGTCTCATTCTCCAGAAAACAAGTCCTTTGGAAATGCTGCATGTTTGTTCTGCACTATGTGTAGTTGTATCCAAAAATAAGGTATCTAGATTAAATAAAAACAAAGCTTATTGTGAGTAGTTCTGGACTAGAAAAAAATTAAAGGCTTGCTTTCACCCATAGACAAGATTTTCAGAATGAAGCGGAAATAATTCAGGAGGAATTTATAGTAAGGGGATTAATCCTCGAACGACACACAAAAATAAATTACCTGATTTTTTTTTAGTATTTCTTATCATCCAGCAGCCTCATTCTGCTTTCTCCTTGAAAGAAATGCCACCTGTTAGATCACTAAAATGTGGATTTATCTCTTGGTCTTTGGAAAAAACAAACCCACTCTGTTTTGCTCTTCAGAGATCAATTCAGTGTTGCGTCTTTGCACTTAACTCTGCTCTGTCTGTAAACTGGCACTTCTAAAAAGTGTCACACTTACATAAATAAGGTTCCTCTGCTAAAATCACCGAAATCCTATGGTACAAATGCTTCTGCTATTAAATGCCAAGAATTTAGGCTGGAATTGCCTCCCTGATTTTATCACTGACCTGCTCTGTTAGCCAGGACATTTCTCTCAGGTTTTATATCTAATTCACTACATTTTGCCTGCTTTGCCTATAGAGATCACACAGTGCCTGAGGATCTCTAAGCCCCAGGCTCCACTGGGGCCAAAAATCGCTGTCCATAAGATAATCAGCAACTCCACATATTATTATAGGTGTGTGTGCTCACTCCTTCAGCAGAGACACAAGGGAAAGGAAAGGGAAAGGTGCAGGTGCCCTTCTATAATTGGGCAAGAGGAAACAGGCAAGGAGACATCCAGAGCGATCTCTGGAATCCATCCCCTGTGATAACAGTGCTGGGCAGGGCTGTGATTCAGAGCATTTCACTCTAACACTTAACAGACACAAAGAGACATCACAGCAACTTCTCACGATGATCAGCTTTGGGGGTGAAAATCTGATTCGTGCCTACAAAACATTTTCTCTAGCAATCACATAAAGCAATTATTTGGGATTTCATCCTTTTCAAGCCATCTCTTTCCTCCTTCCACTTTTCTTCTTTGCCCAGCACACGAGAATCACCAGATTATCAACACAGAACACCACCAGAGACCCTCTTAAATCCGTGGTAAATGAGTGTCCTGACTGTCAAGACCCTCCAGCTGTCCCTTCTGATCCTGCTTAGTCTAAGGCAAAGACCTCCGTGAAGCTCCTCTGCTCCCCTTTTAAACACTGGCTTGAACTTTGGGACCTCTGGGCCATGGGCTGGGTATTTGTCTTTGTCCTTGGCACTGGGGGTGCTGCTGGCACACTGCTGACCTCAGTTTTGCATCCTATGCCCACGAGAACGGGAACCTGGCCCATTCTCCATCCTTTCTGAGGTGATACCATCCCAAATCCATTCTTTGGCCACTAGTTCCCCTACCATCTTTTTTTTTTTTTTTTTCTTAACCATGATTTCTGGCTATGAACTTCCATAATCTCAGTTGTCATGCAAATTGGGTCTTTCTCATCCTCCCAAGAATAGCAACTTCCACCTGTAGTGTTCAATTAGCTTTCAGATGCCTGATCACATCAACACAGGCTTTTCTCACATCCCCATTGCTTTAACATTTGCTTTACAAGCAATGCCACTTTTGCAGCTGTATAGGCTCTTGCACCCCAAAGTAGCAGGGCACTAATGTGCCATTACTATAATTAAGAAATACAGGACAATTCAGTGGCAAAAAGAGAGGAAAAAAAAAAACCAGACAGAAAGACAGAGAAGCCCCCTGCAACATAATTGGTCACTGCTATGAATCTTTACTCAGGGGACAGATAGCACGACCAGAGGTAATAGCTTACACACGTATTCTTGAGCTGTGCAATAGATGGAAAAGTGTCCCAGATGGATTGGGCAGGGGCTTAGTTCCGGGATTATGATGAGACAGTGGGTAATTATTGAGTGGCATTGCCTCAGCGCTGATTATATCTGCAAGCTTGTTCCTTTCCTTCAGAGGAAAGCATTGATAAAGATAAACCATGCTGCTCTATGTCCTTCATGTAGCACAAAACAACACATTTCAATCTAACAGGATCAGGTCTCCACTTTGATCACAATCTGTTACCTAGATGTCTTTGCAAATTAATCAGCCCTGCTTGTTTAGCTCCAGTCAGTTTGTACTGCTAAATTAATAAATGTACTAGGAGCAACAGAATACATAATTAAATTCTACAGTTTAATCTCCACATAATAATTTTGACCTTAGTCTGGGGCCTCTGTTATAGCCAGCAACACATTGAATAGAGGCAGACCTTGCAATGCAGCTTACACTAACAATCTACCTTGAATGATTACACAGGGGCACTGCAATCAAGAGCTACTAAAATCAGAGGAAATCAGGAAAACAAAATTGTGCCCACCACTTCTGCCTATAGAAAACAAAAGGGAGCTAATGCAGCACAAGGGCACACCTACCTCAAAAATTAGAGAAAAGTGCTCTGCCTTGTTTCAGTTAACCAGAAATATTTTCTATTTCCAGTAGATGCATCAAATGCAACCCAGAAGAGCAGAGGATGGCTTACGTTCTTCCCAGGAACACTTCTGAACTTTTGGGAGAAGAACAGGTCATGCCATGGAAGGGTTTTCTGTTCTGGCCTTGTCAAAGGCAACATCATTGATTTATCAGAGCTGTTCAATATATCTGTATTTAGTGAACACCTCTCTCCCATAGTATGTACAATTTGTATTTAAATCTGTTCTCTTCCCACTAGTGGGGATTCAGAAAATGTTCCATGCATTTTCCACATCTGCACCAGATGCAAAATGTCCAAACTAGATCAGAGATGTCAGAGATTGCTTCAGTAACAGAGAGAGATACCTGCTGAACACTCTGCTCACAGAACTCCATCAGGAAGGGGCAGGGGGGCCAAGGGAGCTTCACCTTTAACTTGCAGTCTGCAAATGTTGTGCTCTAAGGGGCTCACAAAATAACCCCTAAAAAGGGAGTTATAGGCTAAATGTCAGCATTTAAGGCTCTCCATCCCCACTGCACCTTCAGGGACATCTGCAATCACTGACTGAGCAGATCCATCCACCTCTGCCTTCCCTATGGACCAGGCAGTTTGTGGGTATGTGTTCATGCATGCTACTGACAACCAGCCAGCCAGACATCCTCATACTTGGCTCCTCTGCGAGCTCAGGACCTTGCCATGACGTTTCTAACCTCTCCAAAAATTGTATCTTGCTCATGTGCAAGGAAGTACAGACCTACACAGAAAATGTGGGTCAGAGTTCCCACTGTGTGGCACAAATACTGTTTTAAATCTTTACATTCTCATGCTTTGCCATGAGTTTTGTTTTCTGGCTGCCACATGTTCAACATCGGAGGCTCTAACATAAAAAGACAGAGGTGAAAAATCAGAAAATGCTAAAGGTTGGTTCAAAACCAGCCTAAATCACTGAGACCCTTTTGTTTTGACTGGTTGTTTTGGGGCCAGCAGGCTGGAGGCACCAATGACCTAATGGATCAGTTTTGAAAAAACAGCTCATTGAAGAAATAAAATCAGAACAACAAGGAAAATATCTGGTACTAATGGTTATTATGCCTTTCCTTTAAAATATTTTAATTAAAAGCCAAAAGTTAAGGCTAGCTGCCTTAAAACTTTGTGATTCAAGATAGCATCAGGAGCTTGAAAAACAGTTTGGCAGACAACATTTAGCAGACCACATGAGCACTAAAACATCTGATGGAGCTTGGACTCTGTCTAAGACCTTGACTGTGGTAGCTGGCACTAGAATCCTCCAAAGAACTGAAGGCAAACAGTGCTATTATTTATACAACTGTAAACAAACTCAGTGCTATAGGTCCAAGTGTTTGCAATATTCAGAGATTTCAGAATCATTTAGAGTGGTCAAACTCTCAAACTATGTGCAACTGTGGCATGGGACAGCATAGAATTGGAGCTGGCAGTGGATGCTCCTCTTGGACATGCAAGTTCTCTCCTGTAAGCTCTGTGAAGTCTCTGTGCACTCACAGTAACACAACTGTGGCCAGAGATGTTGTATTACAGGAACATATTTTGACTCAAAATTTACAGTGCAAATCTGTTTAGCATTTAGCTCACTGTCCTCCTCCTGTGCATGCCAAGGTTTAGATGGGACTCACTGCAGAATGGGGTAAAGGGGTGAACTGGAAACTGCTTGGGTCTGATAAAGTTTCTAGAAATTCCCAGCCCATAAGAATGTCTTGGTCTAATGGGAACAGCAGCAAGTATAATGGGTAGACCCATAAAATGAATCATAAAATCCTAGAATCCTTTAGGTTGGAAAAGCCCTACAAGATCACCAAGTCCAACCATTCCCCCAGAACTGCCAAGGCCACCACTGACTCATGTCCCCAGGTGCCACATCCACATCTTTTAAATCCTCCCAGAAATGATGACTCCACCACAGCCTTGGGCAGCCTGTGCTTGTGCTTGGCAACCCCTTTGGTGAAGAAATATTTCCTAATCTCCAATCTAAACTTCCCCTGGCACAGCTTGAGGCTGTTCCTTCTTGCAAAAAAGAGAAATCACAGTGCATAAGAAATGGCAAAAAAACCTGCTGAAAGATAACAGAAAAACAGACAAAAACCACTGTCCCTAAGCACAGAGGACAAAGATTGTCCCTCCTGAATAGGACTAAGGGAACAATCCTTCAGCCCCGCAGCTCTTGTTAGGAATTTGGATAGATGGATGTATGGAGTGAGTTATGGCCTCAGGACCAAACACAGATATCCAAAATGGAGATGTCTCTCTTCAAGCTATTTATCTGCAGCTCCTGTCAATAAATGGAGTGAGAGAGAGAGAGAGAGAGGGGCACTTCTACAATCTGATCCTTCTGATGTCCACCTTAGTCACCAAAGCTTAGATGATTCCTGTGTCTCAGTCCTGGTTTGTTGCCTGTCAAATCCACACTGTTCCTTGTGGCAGCTCTCACAGACACTTCCCCAGGTGCTGCATGCCAGGGAGAAAACAGAGAATCACAGAATCACAGAATCACAGAGTCACAGAATCAGTTGGGTTGGAAAAGAGCTCTGAGATCGAGTCCAGCCAACACCAACTTTGTCAACCAGACCATGGCATTGAGGGCCACGTCCAACCTTTCCTTAAACACCTCCAGGAATGGAGATTTTTGCTACCTCCCTGGGCAGTCTGTTCCAATGTCTAATCACTCTTTCTGTGAAGAATTTCTCCCTAATATTCAACCTAATCCTCTCTTGGAACACCTTAGGACTGTGTCCTCTTGTCCTGCCCCTTGTTCCCTGGGAGCAGAGCCCAAACCCAGGGAGTTGTGGAGAGCCAGAAGGTCCCCCCTGAGCTCCTTTTCTCCAGGCTGAGCCATTCCTGGTGCTCCAGACCCTTCCCCAGCTCCAGCCTCTCCATGTCCTTCCTGAACTGAGGGACCCAGAACTGGACACAGCACCCAAAGTGTGGCCTCAGCAGAGCCCAGCATGGGGGATGGATCATTTCTCTGGTCCTGATGCCACATTATTCCTGATTTGAGGAAGGAGAAGGACTGAAATCTGATGACTCCATACCTGGAGCACTGAATTGCTCCTCTGCACTGAGACCTATTGATGGAAAATTTGTGTGGTGGCTCCTCCATCTCTGGCCACACAGCCTGATCACCACACAGCTCTCAAAACATTCCACCCCTGCACTCAGTGATTCTCCTGAGTGATCAAAGCTGGATATTGGCATGATAAATGAGGCAAAAAACAATATTGCACTAAATTAACATGATTTGCAGCCCTGCATGACACAGAAAAGCATAAATCACCCTAAAATAGCCATGTCTCAGATCTTGTCACATAATCAAATACAGTATTTAGCACAATTGTATCATTTTTCATGTGTGCTCTATGTAAAGTGACACAAACCACCTCCCTCCTTACACTGTGTGCATGCAACAGTCACAGAGATAGGAAATAACCAGAGAATATTCTGTGTTGGAAGGGACCCACAAGGATCATCATTTATCTTATTTATTAAAACAATATTATGCATTATAGAAGGGTGACCAGAACTTCATTTTAAAGCCTCATTTTAAACATCTATAAAAACAGCACCCATGCAACTAATTTATTTATAGCTTACAGTTTATGTTAGCAATTATTATTAAGCAGAAGCAAAGCTCATTCAGTTTAAATGTTTACATTTTTTAAAAAAGGGAGAGGAAATGAAAAACCAGAATTAGGAAGAAAATTTAGTATTCTTAGAGAATAAATAGACTTCTAACACTGAAAGGACAATCCAAGCAATCAGCCCTGTTCACCATTTATATCAATTATAAACTTAAAGATCGACTAGAATATGGAAATCTCTGGAGGCCAGGGATATTAAAAATATTATGCAGAATTGTCATGCACTATTCTTAAAAAATAAACTCCAAACCTGTGAGTAATGTGGGAGCAGATAAGCATTTGCAGTCAGGTTGTTGATCCAAAGAGAGTAATTAAAGAAGGTGAGGTCTAAACTTGTCAAAGTCATTTTGCCCTACTTTCCTATTTATAGGTTTCAAAATGGAAAAAGCCTTCAAAAGGATTTGCATCCTAGCTTCCCTCTGTAAGATCCTTCTGCAAGAGATTTGAGAATTAGCTGCTGTGCCTGCAGTATATTAAAATCTTTGACAGCCATCCACTTGGGGAATCCCTGGGAAAAAAAAGAAACAACACACACACAAAAAAATAACCACCTCATTTTGCTTCAAAAGGTTCAAAGTATCACTTGAAAATGGAGAATAAATCACTGCTCTTCGGGATTGTTCCTGAGGCTTTTCCAGCCTGGGAGGTCCTGCAGAGGGAAGGGTGTGTGGAAGTGCAGCCTCCCACACCTTGTCCTGCTGCTCACCTGGCCAAAGGTGTCCCTGCCCCTGGGAGGAGAGGGAAAGGCCACTTCCCTCTCTCTCAGTGTGCTTGGCTTGGATAAGGAATAGATCCAGTCATCTTTCCAATCTCAGCATCACAGAATTCCAGAATGGTTTGGGTTGGAAGGGATCCATCTCATTCCACCCCCTGCCGTGGGCAGGGACACTTTCCACCATCCCAGGTTCCTCCAAGCCCCTCCAGCCTGGCCTGGAACACAGAAGTGCTGTATAAAACCTAAAAAATACAAGTTCCAAATATCCCTCACAGAAATTCACTTGAAAAGACAAGACAGTTCTGGGGCTCTGCTCTGTTAAAATATTCTTTGGGTGAAATCTTCTCAACTTTTTCCTGCACCACTAAATTTCAAACCCTCTTTAAACTCAAGGCTCTGCAAGACAATCTGGTGACATACCAGTGGTAATGTGTTAAAATGTGTTGATAGAAATATTTTACATGAAAAAAAGAAAACAAGCCTTTAACCTTGAAAGCTGAAAAAAAAATTGACATTTTTTTGTCATTCAATATTTTTGACAAAACCAATAAGAGTCCATCTTGAAAAAAATTTAAACTGCAATCCTGATTTTTAAAAAAGAGAGAGAAAAGGAGCTACTTCAGTACAAATTGTTCAACTGCTACATTCTCAGCTATGAAAAACTTGCTTTAAATGAACACTTTAAACATCAGGTTTTCCACTTATCACAGAAGAAGAAGTTTTCTTTGAACAGGTCTCCAGTAGAACGAGGTCTGTGCTTTTTAAAATTGACAACTGAGCCTGGCTTTGTCCTGTGATTTTGCAGCTAAAGGCAACATCTGGCTCCAAATACATTCTTATGTCTCATAGGCAAATGAGGAAATATTCAGTAGGCAGACAGGTGTGTGCTGTGGGGACACCACATTATCACAAAACATAACTTTTCCCTTCCACTTATCTCAGCTTCTTTGTGCCAGGCCATGAAAAAACAGAGAGTTGTCAAACTCCAACATCACAGCTCTGCAAGCAGATAAAGAGCACAGCTAAAATGATGAAAATTAAAATATTTTGGGCAAGCCAAGGGAGAAAAAAAACCAAACAAACTGATTCATTTTCTAAACTGTTCCAGTTATTTGGAAAAATAAGCCAGTGAATGGTTTTGTTTCTCTCTTGTTCATTCATTCAGATTTACCAGTCATCATTACAAAGTTTGAGTGTTTCTCATCACAAGGATTAAAGGTGAGCTGACATGGGCAGATGCCATAAAAGAAACTGCTTCTTCTACCTTGGCACTTTACAATCCTGAGAGACAAGCAATACTTAAGGAAATGTGCTTTTTATGCCCTCAGTGATCCTGCTGGAGAGAACATCAGTGTAAGTGTCATTTAGATAATTAAAAGTGAGAACTAGCAGAAACAGCATCCAGAAACACACAAAAAAATATAAATTTTGCCTGGGGGCCTCTTCTGTTATTCTGCTTGTGATTTTGTGGACCAGATTTTTAGCTGAGTAACACGATGCAAGTCCACCCACAGCCAAGAGTAAGCTGGTTTGCAACAGCTGAACATTTAGTCCAGCAGCTTTATGGCATTTTAAACTCCTCCTTTGAATTCTCCCATTTTTTTTCCACTGCTATCACCCTTCCAAGAGAGCATTCATCCCACAACACCTTATCTACAAAGGGCTCTGCAGAAGATATGACCCTTGAATGTTGACTGGGGTGGATTGGGAGGAGAGGCTGGCTGGCTTGCTACCCTTAAACTGGTTTAGCTATTTTTTTTTTCCTTCCTTAAGTCATAGCCTAAATTATCTGAGAGGGAAAACCAATGTTTTAGAAATGAAAAACCCACTCTCCACTATGTATTGATGCTTCTAAAAGACATCTCCCCAAGCCCAGTCTCTCTAACTTGAGTTTTAAATGAGCCATCAAATGACATCTCATTTGCTGCTTCTGCACCATCTCCTCACCTGTTTGCAGGGGTGCAGAGACACCGACCTGGCTGTGCCACATCCCCGAGATTTGGCCAATAAACACAGCACTTTTTACCCCAAAATACCACAGGTACCCCGACTCAGGAGCCCAAGGCTCTGCAAGACAATCTAGTGACATACCAGTGGTAATTGTTCTGACAAGGACCCTCTGAGCAGTGTCACTGGAGGTGACAGTCACTGGCAGTCTCCAGCTTAGCAGCAAGGTCACCGGGGAAAGGCAGTTTCCACTAATGCTGGCAGGCAGAGCAATTGTAGGCAAATCTTTCTGTTCCCGAGTGACCACCAGCCTGGAGGGCAAGAGATGGCAGGAGGAATGACAGATAAAGCACGACGCTTAAAAACGTCTGGTTTTCCTCCTAAAGCGATTTTTTTTTTTTTTAATGGCACAAAATATGGAGAAAGGGGCTGTTTCTTTAGCATCTTTGGCAAACTTTAGCATCTCTGGCAAATGCCTGGGCTTGGAGGGGTTCAGTGGAAGCAAGTGGGACATGCATGGAGCCCCCCCTCTCCATCCCCATGCCCTGCCCTTGCGCCCCGAAGGCAAGGTCATCATTCCTGACCCCTTGCAAGTGAATAGGTGAGGGAAATGGCTAGTTGTCCGCCCAGGGAACTCGGCACAACCCCCTGCCCAGGGCAGTGTTTCCCTTCTCTGCACACGCAGGAATTCGGGTCTGCCTCCCACGGCAGGAGCTGTATGGGTACCGATGTAAAAGAGACATTCATTTGGAAAGAGGATGCTCTGCAAACTGATATGCAAATAAAAGCCATCAGCACAGAGATGCAGCAGGCAGGAATGGGGGCTCACACGCACATTGTGTGCTCTCAGTTCAGCATTTCCCTGACCTGACCTTCCCTGGAGGTACCACTTTGCCCAACAGGTGATGTTTGACTCGGTGGTCTCGAGGTGACAATGTGCCAGGAATGGGAAATTCATATCATTTGTATTCCTTTTCCTCTGCTATTCTGAGGGTTGAAAGGGCCACCATTTTAAATTTAATTTACAGGGTATACCGTCTATCTGTTGGAAACACGAGGAAGCAGACCTTGTCCTAGTATTTATCAGACACATGCCGCCCATCTGCTTGAGCTGGGTCGAGGAGGATTTGCTGTTAATCCTTCAGACCCATCTGCAGGGGGTTCAAAATGCTGACCAGAAAGCTAGACAAGATGAGGTTTATTTAATTAAAAAAACTGCTCCGGAGGTTACTGGAAATCACTCTGAAGAAGAAATAGCTTTTGATCATGTCACTTCTAGGGAAGGCAGGAGGGGAAGGGGGGATGGGGGAGGCAGGCAGAGTTTTGCATCAAAATAACGCCGTGGCTATCGGTAAATAAATAAAACTGTCCCCATGAGGGGACATTTCTATCTACCTGTTACATCAAATGCAGGAAAAACTAAGCCCCCACTCCAGCTTGGGTGTTTTGCCACCACATTGCAGGGCTTGGCCTCTAATCTGGGCAAAGTATGAAAGGCAGAAATTGGGTTACTCGTGCACGCACACACCCCAGCACACACACACTCACTGATCTGCAGGTTTGTTTGCGTGGAGCCCAAAAGGAGGCACACACAGCCTCAAAAACAACTCCAAAACCTGCAGCACTTTAAAGCCTGGCATTTCTTATTTGCCTGCTTTTGGGGAGAAGCACAAGTTTCTGAGGAATTTGGTTAAACCTGAGCTTTATAGCTTTAATGTTTAATTGCTGCTTTTCGTAATCACTGCTCAAGATCCATTTATGTGGAAGTGAGAAACAATAAAATCCCATCTCCATTTGCTCTGCTGAAAATGGACATCTGTTAGTAACAATATTAATTCTAAAGAAATATTACGTACACAACTGGTTTAGTGCTGCTGTTTGGGAGAAGTGGCTTTTTGTGGGAATAATCCTTATTCTTTCAACTACTGATTGTTATTTTATGGCAATATAATGCATAACAATTCTCAAAGTAGCTCGGACAGAGAACCAGGGCTCTGTTCCTAATCAGATTCCTGTACTGGAGGTTACACAATAATTTTCTCTTTGTTTTATGTTGTTTGGGTTTTTTTCTTCCTAAGCATAAACATCCTCAGAAAAAAAAAAAAAAAAAAAAAAAAAAAAAAAAAAAAAAAAAAAAAGAAAAAAAAAAAGAAAAAAGCACAGAGGCAGACCTGAGAGCACCAAGAACAACAGGCAGCAAATTGCAATATTCCTGACAATAAACTGTGAAACAGGGTCTGGCGTTGCTGGTCCTGTACCCAACACACCGGTGAAATACAGCTCCATCTAGGGACAAGGTACATGCAGAAAAGATGGATTTTGGAAACCAGGACCCGGAACAATGGGGAGATCTCATTCTCCTGCAGAGTGGCAAGTAAAGATTCATGCTGCTGGGGATCAGATAGCAAGAATTGTGCTTTGTGGCTGAAGATAACCTCTGAGCAAAGTAACTTTATCTACAGCAAATTATTCCTTAGCTTCCCATTGCAGGATTTGCTTCACCTTAGTCTGAAGCAAGTGGTGCTGGCTACTATCAGATAGAGGGGTAGAGGTATGTCTGCTTTGATTTAATAGAGAAGTTTCCATGGAAAGTGCTTGGGCAAAGTAAGAAAATCTCATCCGAGGATTGTGGAGAGAGAAATTCACTGAATTTCTTTTATTATGA
Organism: Buphagus erythrorhynchus; assembly: GCA_013400855.1. Taxonomy (NCBI): domain Eukaryota; kingdom Metazoa; phylum Chordata; class Aves; order Passeriformes; family Sturnidae; genus Buphagus; species Buphagus erythrorhynchus. The sequence goes on from VZTT01067915.1 coordinate 62,764, forward strand.
CTGAGTTAACCAACTATGCAGAGATTTGACCATACAGATATAAGGTCTCTGATGCTCAGCAGGCCACTGAAATGGATGTTCTCTCTCCTGGATATACTGCTTCAAGTTATCTGTGAGTCTTTTGTTCCCCTGAACCTCCCAATCTACATTTTTTTTATTGTAAACCGGGCATTTCCCGTAGTTGTTTGTTCTCAGTCATGTAAATGAGACATTAACCCTTCCTGACTGTCCATTCCTGAGCTCACAGCCCAGGGCTGTGTAGGCTTTGACCCCCAGCCCTGCCTGTCCTTGCTGCACTGAGGATACCTCACTGCTGTCTTAATTCAATTTAATATTTTTTCCTGCCCATTACTTCATCTGTGCTAGCTGACAGAAAGAATCATACAACCAGCTGGAAAAGACCTCCAAGATCTTCAGTCCAACCTTTGACCAAAACCTAAACCCACGAAACCACACTGCAAAGTGCCAAGTCTGCTTGCTTTTTGAACGCTTCCAGGGATGGTGACTCCATCACTTCCTTAGGGAGTCGGTTCCGAGGCTTAACCACTCTTTCAGTGAAGAAAATATTTCCTAATACCCAACCTGAACCTCCCCTTGGTGCAACTTGATGCCATTTCCCCTTGTACAAACCCTAAATGACTGCATTTAAAAGGTAGCAAAGCCCAATTTCCCAGTGCAGAGACTTAAACCACACACAGATCCTGTATTTACACATGCAGAGTGGAATTTGCACATGCAATTAAGTTGATTGACATTTTCTCACTGTGTAGATACTTTCATCAGCAAACATTTGGGCAAGCAATCAAGTGAGTTATATTTTTAAATGCCCACCCTGGCATGCAGAAGGAAATGTCCCAGCCAGGCAAGGAAGCAGCAAGGACACAATTTGGATGAGTCCATCTGAGCATTTAAAATCACAGAAGTCTTTAGGGTGGGGAAGTCCTCTGAGATCATCCAGTCATTAGCCCAGCCCTGCCAAGGCCACCACTAACCATGTCCCCAAGTGCCACATCCACACGTTTTTAAATCCCTCCAGGGATGGTGACTCCACCACTGCCCTGAACAGCCTGTTCGAATGCTTGACCACCCTTTCAGTGAACAAATTTTCTCTAGTATCCAAACTAGATCTCCCCTGGCACAACTTAAACCATGTCCTCTTGTCCTGTCCTTTGTTCCCTGGAGCAGAGTCTGCCTCTCACCTGGCTGCCCCCTCCTATCAGGGAGCTGTGGAAAGAGAGAAGGTCCCCCCTGAGCCTCCTTTTCTCCACTTGTCAACAAAGGTAATGAACAGGAAACCAGAGGGGCAGATGACAAAAGCCACTGGTTCTGGGAAAAAAGAAGTGGTGTTAAAAGTGTCTCAGGAACAAGCGAAGATCACCTGTGATGTCACTCTGGTCATAATTAGTTGGCAAAGAAAACAGCAAAGTCAAAGTCACAGTGGTGCACCACAGCCCTCCTGTTAACAGAGTGAGGCTATCGATCCCATCACTCATTTATTTAGGAGATAGAATTTTAAACAGGAATAAGAACAGAGTTACCATCAAATCAGCTGTCAGCTGGATGTCACCCTAGGCAATTAGCATGCTCCTAATGTGCTACAAATTTTAAGCCCAAATTATGTCCTCAGATGCCTGCATTCAGCTCACACTGACTCTGCAGAGCACAAGGTTTAGAGCACGGCAAGAACAGATCTGCAGGCAGATACTGCAGAGGCTTTGGACAAACAGCCCTGGCTGGGAGAAGAGGAATGGGAGAGGAGATCCACCGTGGCTGCTGCCAGCAGAGCAGAAAGTGTGAAAACCCCTTCCTGCCAGACCGAGTAAGCAAACCTGCAAATGTGCTGTCTTCTGCCCAAAGCAGCCCTGGGAATGGACTGTAAATACATTTGTAAGCACTACAGGTAGTTAGTTATTAATATTTCTGGGGATGAACCTCGGCAGGTATAAGTCATCCAAATTCCTCTGATTTCCTTGGTTCGTACCAGCTGTGGCTCCATCTCTGTGTTATTGCAAAAGACAATAAATCTCTTCTTTGGGCCAAATTTAGTCCCAGCTATGTGTCTGTGACTGGATTAGCTCCACTGAAAATAACAGGGAGAAGTCTGAGCTTGTGTGTGGGAAATGAGAACAGAACGTGGCTGTAGCATTTATTAAAGCAGAAAAAACCATCTTCACACATATATGTGAACATATTTATTCCATGTTGAGACGATGGAGCATTTTCTGTAGAATAAAGGGGAAACAAACTGCTTTCCCTTCAGGAAATGAGATTTCATTTAAACCAAGATTCTCCACACAGGGAAAAAATGTTTCCCAAAAATGAGTTCTGGTTGGAAAAGTGATGGTTCTTGTTTTGTTCTACATCTGCTCAAGCCAGCACACTGCAGCCTGGAAGACTTGTAATTCCCTCAAGTAATCAGCCGCTGGAAGAAATAAGGGCATGTTATGGAAGACACAGTTTAACCAGTCATGGGATTTCCTGGGGTCACAGGAAACACAGCTACAGCTCCTGCAAGCAAGAGGCTGTTCAGGCAGAGGCAAATGATGACCTGATTCAAACAAAAATATCTCATTTTAGCTCAAAATGTCAACACGAAACACTCTGACATTTGCAAATCAATTCTTTTCGGGAATTATCTGTTCCAATTTGAGATGAAAACAAATATGAAAATACCAGAATTTCCCATGGGACAGAAATTCTATTTTTCAATGAGCAGCAGGAAGTATATCCATTGAGAGGTCGTTTCTCTATTACAAAGCCACTGTTTTCTACGGCTGTGCCTAAATGCAAATAAAAAGACACTCAAGACTTGTCTCAAAGCTAGATGGTCACCTGGCTTCATCAGTGCACATGGAGATGCCACAAGGTCCTTCCCCCCTGTTCTAGAGTACCCTTGTGTGGATAATATTTTTGTAATGCCAAACTGGAATTTTCCATTATGTAATTCGTGGCTGCTGCCTCTTTTCCTTCTAAGTGTGCCTCCAAGAACAGTCTGGCTCTGTCCCCTCTGTGACCACACTGAAGCCAAGTTGTGGACCCCCTCTCAGCTTCCTCTGGCCAAACAAACTCAGGCTTCCCAGGCTCTGTGTGCCCACCCTGCAGGCTCCTGATCACCTCTGCTGTTGGATCAAGGAGCCTCAAACTCTACACAGATCTCCACATTTACACAATGAGAGGCACAGGTGACAAGGGGTCTGGGCTTTGAACTTGCACCTTGCACTTCTTTTCCTTGGTACCCTGGGTTGTGATGGGTTTGATGGCATTTTCTAGCTCTTACAAGCACGTGGCCACACTCCTGTCTAGAATAACCCATTTCAGCTCTGTGGTCTTCAAAATGGAGCAGACAAAATGATTTACACCCAGTCTGGGTGAGTCTGACTGAGCCCTGGGCAACTCCATCGCCATTCGTGTTCAAACACATGAAGTTGTGATTGCAAATCATCTACCTGCCTATTCCAAGCAGCAAAACAGCCAGTGACAGAGCCAGTGCTCCTGAGGAGAACAGCCCAGTTATGGAATTCATAAGTGGACAGCAGCGTGTGGAGCAGGAGATTGTGTGTGTTTGGCAGGGGGGTGGCAGATCCCAGCACAAGAGCAGAAAGAAATGGAAAAGCAAACAGTCAAGGAGAGCAATATGTAATTCCTTGCACCAAAGCACACGGCAGTCATGCTACAAAGCTGACTGCAAGGGAAATGCTAAATGCATTTTCAAGCAGCTTTTCATCATCTTTTAATGCAAAGTAAGAGCTGGAAACAAAAGAGGGAGGCCAGCTCTCTGCATACCTCCAGCCAGGGCTCCGTGGAGAAACAGTGGCATCGGGAAAAACAATCTCAAAGGCCAGGCCAGCAGAAAGTGTCCCACAGATCCAGTCTGAATAACAAGAAGTACATGTGACTGCCTTCTCTTGAGACCCTGATCACGAGTCTAGGCACCTTTTCCCCCTCACACAAACCAGCCCACACTAAACAGCTGCCCAGCATTGGGGTACTTGCTCTTCTGGTCACTGTTAACACTGTATTTCCATGGGAAGCTATGCCTTTCTTGCCAGAGGATGAATTCCCCAGTATCTTTGGTAGTCCCCTGCTTTCTCTGTCTTGCTGCCAGGGGTTGCACCTGACCAAGGGAGGGCTTTGCTCCCCGGATAGCCATGGAAGAAGGCTTTCCTCAATTTAGCTTTGGAAGAGACCTCAAAATCCTCAGAGCAAGCAGCTCTTTCCCTGTTATTCATCCTATAGTCTCACCTTCTGGTTTTTTTCTGTTCCAAAATATTCAGCCTTTACCTTCCAGCCACACAAACGAGACACCTCTGGCTACACCTTATTATCAGAGCAATTACACATCTCGTGTCTCCAACTTCTTTAAATAGAGCTGATTAATATTCAGACTTGGCAATCCCTTGATTAAACAAGACACCCACAAGGAAGCCACTACTAGAGACCAGTTGCCAAACTGGAAATTCCCTGTGACAAAAAAAAAAAAAAAAAAAAAAAAAAAAAAAAAAAAAAAAAAAAAGAAAGAAAAGAAAAAGGAAAAGAAAAACAAAAAACCAACAACCCAGCTCTTTCATCTGCTTCCTATGAAGTCTCAGCTGTGTCCATGTCACTGTGCAGAAGGCAATAAGGGACAATGTCGACAGATGGGGAGCTGAGGACACAATTCACCCAGCCTTCAAGAAAGCTTACAGTCCCATACTATACATTAATCCACAAGGTCAGTAATGGGGAGGGGGGGAGACACTAACCCGTAAGCAGATAAGGAATTAAGATGGAGGTAGCAGACAAAGAGGGCACGTCTGCAGCGTTTAGCGCGGAGCACCGGGGATCTGCTGGAATGTCACGGGGGGCACTGCAGCCAACAGGGTCCCTGGCCAAAGGCATGAGGGGAAAGAAAAGAGCAGAAGGAAAGAAAAGGTGCGGGGGACACTCATCCAAGTGACAGTCAGTGCTGAAGAGGGAGTAAATTAATCCAGGATGACACTGACAGACTAGGATTAAGTAGCTCACCGATGTCATTAGGTTGCATGCACGTATAGATGAGCTAACGAAGATAGGGACAATGCTTACCCCAAATAATTGAGGACACGGGGAAAAAAGGGTCAGGGGAAGGTTATAAAAAATAGATTAGGAAGCTTCTGGAGCTTTCAAGCCAGCCCTTTTCTCACTTGCTCCCTTGCTAAAGTATCTATTTCTATTCTGCTGTTACCTATTCGTGCTCCTTTTCTTTCTAGCTCCTCCCCTTCTCCTTCAGCCTGTCCAAAATACCAATTTCTTTCCCTGATTTAACACATGTTGGCCTGCTCTCCAAACACCACGTTGCCTCCCAGACCTCCATGCACCCTTTGGAGCTTCATTTCTCTCACAGCAGCCATCACCAGGGTTCAGCTGATGAGGGAACCTTGCTGAGAAATGTTAACTCAGTCATCACACAGTATCATGAGGTCCAGAGCAGACACGACCAAGGTGCATCACTTTTTTAAATGGTTAAGAAATTTAAGATAATCACTGAGCTCAGCCTGCTAAATACTGAGCTCTGGCCCTCTCTTGCCTGCACCACTGACTTTGTGTGTGACCAGATGCATCACCTCAATTCTGCTGATCAATTCCTCCTGCTCCCTCCCAACCTCCTAACTGCTTCACCTAAAATTTTCCAGGGGGAATTCCTCTTGTTTCGGTGGTGTGACAGGCAGGGCACAGCCTCTCAGGTGTGGTTTCAGGACCAACATCCAACAGCACATCTGCCCATAAAGGGCAGGGGTGCATTTTTCATCCTTGTCCTTCATACTGGTGGATATCCTCAGATTCTAATTATTTTCAGGGTTGAGGTACAATTCACTGCAGAGGCACAGGAGCTCTGGAGTGGGCACAGGGGAGGAGGTGGATGTGTATATTTGGAGATGGGAGCAGCAAATGGCTTCAGGTTCCATCTCTGAGCTCTCCAGGAGTAAGGACAGTACTGATAATAGTTATTGTATTGCACTATCCATAGGCTTTCCTGACACTGTATTTTCAGATTCTTCCAGAGCTTGTCCATTCAGGGTACTCAGGGCTCTCTGCCAGCAAACTTTCACTCTCCCACACTGGAATAATGAAAGCTGAAGGCTGGTAATATTTACATCAATGAGAAACTGGGTTAAATCATGTTTGGTAAATTAAAAAATGATCAGTCTCACTCAGAGCTGGTAGTGAGATAAAACTTAACCATATATGACCCAAGCTGGAAAAATAAAAGAGCCATTTCCCATCTAAGGCCTCTGGTTATGGCATCTCTGCCCAGAGCAGGGACATTCCTCGAGAATGTGTGGCTTCTTTTGTTTCAGTTTTCCTTCCTCATGACTTGCAATTAGCATTTCTTAATGCAGCTCAGCTGAAGCCACCCCTAACAGAATCCAAAGTTGCTAACTACAATGTCATCGTGCACCATAACGAATGTTTGCCTAGAGATCAATAGGTGAGGCCAGTGTTAATTGTTAAATTAAACATAAACATTGTCAAAACACATCCCTCGTTATTCTTCCACCTGATGACATGAACCTGGAGATCCCTTGCTGACCTTATATTCAGGCTCTGTGACCTTCAGGTGGTTTGCATCAGATTACCTTATGCAAACTTGGTGTTTTAATTGATCATTTTAGAAAACAGCAGATTGCAGAACTCCTGCTGTCTCAGAAGGGATTTCTTTAAGAAACAGTCTCTGAGGAGGGTAAAAACACCTACAGAGTGCTTGGGAATATTTGTAGTGTACAGGATGACCTGGAGATAGATATGTCACAGTTTGTCTGCAGCCTTTCATGGTAACATCCATCCCTAACCTGCCCCAATTATCCACTGGGCTCACCAGAGACAGGAAAGGGCTGCACAGCAGAGTGTTTGAGGTGACAATTTCCTGATGCTTTGCTGACTGGTGGGATTCTGCTCCTGCTGAAGTCACAGGAGGAGCCACAGTTCTGAGGACAGGCACCATGGATGATGCAGGAAGCATTTACTGGTGAACATAAAAATTACTATGCTCCAACACAGCACAAGCACACTGCTCTCAGTGACTAAGTGCAGTTACATTCCTTGTAGCAGTGAACAGGAGCTGATTCCTGCCCTGCTCCACCTTCCTCCTGTGCTGCTGCTTTCAGGTAATTAGAGCTTGCCAGAGGCTGCACAGAGCCTAAAATAATTACTCTGACATGCATTATCTGCCATGTGCATCTTAGGCATTAAATTTCCTGTAGAATTTGGAGGGCTGTTCCAAGTCTGGGCACTCTGGTTCTTTACACCAGAGGGAGCAAAACTGCACAGATTCCATGAGTTTATCAAACACCATCTGAAAACTACTGGATTATTTTTGTCCCGCTCACACTGGCGGGGTCTGCTGCAGATCCCCTTCCCTCTGCCAGTTAAAAGCTTCTCTCCAACTTGCAGCCCTGATTTATTCAGAGCCAGTTCCTGCCTATTTGTTCTTGTGCCAGCATTTCAGCTTATATAGCTCTTATCCCTCCCTAGTGTTTACCCCCCCCTCGGTGCATTTCTGGAGAGCAGGCCTATCTCTTCCCAGCCTTCATGTTATTAGGCTGAACAAGCCCTGCTCTTTCAGCCTTCTTTCATAAAAATAGGTTCTCCATTTCCCCAGTCACCCCAGTAACCCTGCCAGTCTGAATCTTAAACATGGGCAACCACAACTGTCCCACTTGGGTTTTCCTCTGTGCCTCTTGCAGCAGCATTAACTCTGCCACAGCCCTGCAATAAAATGGAAATATTCGAGGGCTGGGCTTGTTCTGCTCACAGCCAGGTTGCAGAGTGGCCCATCTCCATTCCCTAAGCATTTAACACAGTCTTTCTCTACATCTGTCTTTCAAGCTGAAGAGCCCATGGTTTAAGGCAGCAGCTTCTATTATTGGTCCCAAAGTGCATTGCCTTTGTACTTGACAATACCCAAATTCTGTGTGTTGATCCCAATCAACAGCACTTCCAAATTTTCTATCAGCTGTGTGTTTCATTAGCTCAAGCAACTCCATAACCACTTTCCACCTCCTCGTTTCTTCTTCCCAAGTCACCTTCTATCCTTGCCCCTTTGAACACGCTTTAACCCATGACAGAACACTGCTTTTAATTCTCCCCTTCTCCATCATCATCTCATATTCCCTGCACAGCACAACATATTCAATTCTTCAGAGGAGCCCAGCTTGACTGGGGCATGACACTGTTCTCTGTTCTTCACAGAGAAAGCTCTCCAAGGAGCCCAGCACTCAGTCTCTCACAAACCCAACTTGCATTTATCCCATTGTCATGTGCCTTCACATGCTCAGTTATTTAAAGAGCTGCTCTAAAGCACTGCATAGTCTTGAGGTACAGCCAGGAGTTTCCCTAATCACTTTTCAACAGCTGCTCCATCCTTTATTACAGGTGCTGTATTTGCTACTTCCCAGTCAGATGCTCAGGGCAGAGTACTCAGGCTTTGAACAGTTTATTGAGAGTCTTTGCCACAGGAATGGTGATTTCATGTGGCAGTTCATTCTCCCTCCTGGGGCTGATCTGATCCTCCCAGACCTGAACACATGAATTGCTGGGAGTTCTGCATGTTGCACATGGCCCTCTCCAGTTCTATCCATTCCCACTCATTCCCATTATCCATCTTCATCCCTAGGGAAAGCCCAGGTAGTGTCTCTTCAATGCCTGCATGACACACACTAATCCCTAACCCATGCTCCTTGGCAGACCTATCCATTATTTTTCTTTTCATTAGAGGGCTGGTGTTTCTTTTATTTTTTCTTTTATCGTTTCTTTCCCTTACTGTGCAAGATCCTTTCTGTTTCATACCCAAACTTGAGACCTGCATCCCCTAATCTTCCAGCCAAGGCTTCTTTCCCTGATCTACCCCTTCTCCCCTTCCTAGCACATTCTATTACACTCCATATACCCATTTCAAACCTATTTCTTCAAAGCTCAGTTCTAAATCCCTTCCTGACATTTCTTTTCTCCTCATTGGTCAACAACGCCAATTCTAGATAACTCCTACACCTTCTTTTGAAGAAATTTCCTGTATTTCATGTGTCCAAACCCCTGAGTTGTCCTATACTCTGGAGCTGTTGAACACTCTGGAAGTGTCCAAAACCAAGGTGGATGTGGCTCTGAGTAACCTGATATAGTAGAAGGTGTTTCTGCCCATGGCAAGGGTGTTAGAACTGGATAATCTTGAAGGCCCCTTCCACCCCAAAACATTCTGTGATTCTGTGGTGCCCTAGTTTCACCTGCTTTAGACAAATGTACAGTCTGGGGACTCTTTCTCTGCCTTTCTTAACAGGTACCAACATTTCTCCACCAGTATCATCCCACAGATCAAATTCTCCTTATGGCTGAGGCCACACACATCACTCCTCAAATCCACGCCAGCACGACTGAGGTGTTATCTGTGCTCCACAGAAATAAATTACCTTTTGATGGTTTCTTGAGTGGAGCCCTGTGAAAACCCCACGATTTTAATTTGCTGGAAGGAAGAAGAGCACTTTGATATCCACCCTCCCCTTCTGTCACACAGTATACGTGCTCAGATCAGCCATGACTGCAATTTCATAACTTCATGAGTGCCACGCAGCAGCGAGGACATGGTTCTTGGTAAAGTCAACAAACCCAACACAGTTCAGTTTCAGCCTTCCTGATATTTTTCCCCTGTGCTGTTAGGACCGTTTGTTCCTCTCCTAATAAACACATTTATTCATTTTACACAGATGTGAGAGTTGATAATTATGTAACAGCATGCAACTATCAAGCGTGGCAGGATCCACAATAAAACACTGAGAATCAACACTGAAATTCCATCTAGATAAGAAGGACACACAGAACTAGATTTAGAAGGACTCCGAAAAATAACTAAAACAGCCTCCTTACCTTCCCCTCCTTATGAAAAACCTGGGGAAGTAACAACAAAGCAAAGGATGGAAAGAGATTGGAATCTCCAGAACTCGACTTCTCCACACCATTAATTGTGGCAGTTAGAAGAATCAAGCGCTTTGGACAGATTTTGCCCGGATTCTGGAAAGCGCTTTAACATGGCTTTAAGTTTACCCTCTGTTTGGAAAGTACTTAAGTATAGGCTTAACTTCAGCAGACATTTAAGTCCCCTTGACTTTAACATGTGCTCAAGTGCTACCTACAAAGGAAGCATTTTCCTGAAGCAGGAGACCATCTTGGCTTAGGCACTGGATTAGCTGTCAAGAGACAGGGATTTGTTCCTGGCTCTAGCCCTGGCCATTGGCAGGGTGAGCCCAGGCAAATAACATCTCCACTCCGGGTTTCAGTTTCACCACCTGGAGAACAGAGTGAACTCCGCTGCCCTTTGCAAAATGCAAAGGCATGTTGACACATGGAAGGCATTTATTTAAGAAGTACACAATATTTTAATTATTTTCGGGGCTTTCTTGCAGCGTCCTTTCAAACTGCCTGCTGGATAATGAAGGATCTTGGTTGCACATCCATCCCTGTTAATTCAGAATAAGGACTGACTTGTTTTGGCCGATTTCCACTCTCTATACATCTCTTCAAAACACCTTATTTTTAATTTTAGCATAAAAAATTCCATTGAAGTTAATGGGTTATTAAGTTGTTGGATGCATTTTACACCTTCATATGTGAAGTGAGTTGGGATTTTCATTAGTTAGAGCTAACACCAATTTTCAATAAAATATTAACCAAACACACAGAGAAATAGTTCATGTGGATCTATCCACTACTTCAATAAAATTAACAGACTTAGATATTTACTCTTGCCCCAGCAGTAATATTTTCCCACATTACATTTCAAACAATGAAATGACACTAAATTCATTTAAAACAAATTTATATTATTGTTATTTTAAACAATACTTAATTCAATTTCAGTGTTTGGCATGCAAAGTTTGAAAATATCAATATTATTGTTTAATGTAAAAAAATAATAATAATTCAGCTACAAAACATTAGCATATGCAAGCTTCCCAAATGAGTTCCAGGGCTGGTATTTACATTAAACTGTAAATGAGCAAAACCAGCCAGATGTAACTGTGCCATTCAGAGAAGGGGAGGCTGAGATTTAAAAACCAGGGTGCTCAGCACCAGTTTCAGCTCTCTCACCTGCACTTGGTGGAAGCTCATAAAGGAAGTGCCACCACAGGTTTGCTGTGAATTAAAAACAGGGGCATGAGGATGAAGAGAGATGGGGAGGCAATTCACACTGCTCACTGGGGAGATTTCTGGGCCTTATTTGTCACCAGCAAACCTCAGACTACAGGACAAGTATATGGTGGTGTTTGGGCTGCAGAAGAGAAGGTTCTGGAGAGACTTTAAAGCCCCTTTCAGCAGCTAAAAGGGCTCCAGAAGAGCTGGAGAGGGACCTGGGACAAGGGTGTGGAGTGACAGGACAAGGAGGAATGGCTTCCCACTGCCAGAGGGCAGGGTTATATCAGAGATTTGGAAGAATTTCTTGGTTGTGAGGATGGTGAGGCCCTGGCACAGGTTGTCCACATAAGTTGTGGCTGCCCCATCCCTGGAAGTGTTCAAGGTTGGATGGGGTTTGGAGCACCCTGGGATAGTGGAAGGTGTCCCTGCCCATGGCAGGGGATGGGACTGGATGAACTTTAACGTCCCTTCCAACCCAAACCATTCTTGATTCTCTGTATGACTGGTGGACTAATCAGCCAGGATCACCCCCAAACATCAGCACTGCAATCCATGGGATCAAATCTCTCTGCACATGGGATCTAAGAACAGCTCATGGGGAAGCAGTGTCAGCACTGTGCTGGAAATTCCATTTTTTCACATAACAAATGTTATGTGGAACAATAAACATTTCAAAGCTGGCAAACCACACGGAGAGTCAAGGTGAGTACCGTGCCCAGGAGTCCCTGAATGCTCCACCAAAAGGGAGGAGATGCTCCACCACCTGGAAACAAGCTGCCCCCTAAAAATGGCCAGGACTGCTCTTGCTGAGCTCTTCTGTTAATGACAACACATCAGGGGAGCCTGGAGAGCCCACAACAAACGTGTGATTCACAGCAAGCTTCGAGGAAATCACAAAGTATATTTAGATTTGATCTTTACCTGCTAACAGCCTTTTAAAACCCTGCTAACAGCAAAGCAGTTGCCCTTCAAGGATGCCTTCCCCACTTTCAGCGCTTAGAGGAGCTCTGATTCAGAATAAAACAAGTGGCTAGAAGAGTATGTGGGTATTTAGCTAATTATATGTCTGGTAATTTTGTGTTTGAAAACAATGCTGCTTGTCTCCTCCCTTTGTAGAGTGCCAGTTCACTGGAGTGTTTCCCATGGATTGGCAATTAGCTGTAATTAGGTCTTGTGATTTCCCCATTTGTCCTCATGTCACAAAGTTTACTACTGGAAACGCTCATTTGGATGGTAGGTGGTTGCTAATTGCAGCAGCAACAAAAACCATTGGCAGCTGCAGCACCTGAGGTTGCTGTTGGATCAAGCCATTGCTCCCTGTTCCCAACTTTTCAGGAGGATTTTGCAGCTCTTTTGCTGGGTCAAGCTGCACTGAAGTCAAGGACAGGGGACTTACCCCTGCCTGCTGGCTGACAGGTCAGAACAACTGGTAATTTCAGAGCTGGGTGGGGAGCTAGAGCCCAGACTGAATAGCTGCTAAAAACTTAGAGAGGAGGAACTGAACTCTTTGTATTATTTTTTTTTTCCAGACAAAAAACCTGTCAGTATTAAAGTGATAATTTACTTCTGGAATTCTGCCTGTGACTGACATTACCTCAGTCCCAGGCAAGGTGTTTTTGTGTAGTTTGCAGTGGGGACCAAAAGTTTTGCTTTTCCAAGGAGGATGGGACCAGAGGCAACAGGATCAAGTTGCAAGGGAAAATATGAGAAACTTGGTCTAGTCGAAGGTGTCTCTGCTCATGGCGGGGGGTCCCTTTCAACCTAAACCATTCTATGATTTTACAGTTCTAAAAATTAGGAAAATCTCTGCAGGGTGAGATTTAGGAAGTGGTGAACTAGACTGGTGGTGGCACAGTTTCTTTCAAAACTTAGCTCTTTAAGAACAGGTTAAGGAAAGAGTTGACAAAATTTCGGTTTTGTTGGGTGCTAGAGCTAGGAGATGGATTGAACAGCTTCATAAAGGCCTTTTGAGCCATATTCTTTGGCTTAGGAGTGACACAGTCCCACCATTGTAGATGTTGTGTGTGCATTTGTCACGTTAACTCATCCGGGCACCAGTCCCCTCTCCTGGCTGGGCCCTCTAAGCTCTTAAATGCATTCCCCTGAAGAGTGCACAGCAGAAGGGCGTATTTGACAAGCACAATTGGAGATAAGCAGCCCTGAGGAGTTCCAGGACACTGAAGAAAGAAAATAATCTTCTGGTTTCTTCTTTGCACAAAAAAAAAGATTTAAAATAACTCCATCCCCTCTGGACTGGAGAAAGAGACACTCTAAACCAGATAATCTCCAGCTCTTAGACAGAACATTTTCTCAGTTGATCTCCAAGATCTTTGCTAAGGAGGTCAGCAGCATGATCCTGTTTTGCTGATGCACACAGGTGTGCAGGTCTGGGCACCAGGTGAGGAAAGGGTGGGAGCTGTTTTCCCCTGCTGGGAGGCAGATGCAGGCTGTGCTCAGGGCTTCTTGCAGATGGAGATCCCAGCACCTCCAGCCTGTGTGTCTGTGTGGGCAGAGCAGCTGGGCCCCAGCAGAGCTAAGCTGGCCATGTCTAAGTCCATCAGCAGACACCATAAGACCAGCTCTTTCTTAGCACTCTGCAGATGCTCTGTGCATCCCCGGCTGCCTGGCAGCATGTATGGGTCACAGGCACGGCTCTCATTCCTCTTCCTCACCACTCTGCATGGACACAGTACCAGCAACTGGTTTGGTTCACCCCACAGGTCATGGGGTGGACGAGGAGTAGAGCTGAAGGCACCATCCCATTGTCCTGATGCTTTCCAAGGATGTCTTTGCCAGGAGCAAGCACACTCATGGATTACACATGTGGCTGTGTACATTCCACCTGCAGAGATGGCAGCTCTTTGTCTGGTAAATGCTGCTCTGACAAAGCTGCTCCCTATCACTCTCTTTTATTAAATATTTGCACTGGCTCAGTGCTTCCCTCAAACCCCACAGTCTTAAATTTAGGGCTGGCAATAGAGAGAAAGCACAGAAGCAGTATATGTGCACAGGTGCAGCACCTAAAAATTCAAAGTCTGGTGGTCCTGATATCATGTGAGACTTTATTTCTTCAGTCAAGCTTTGCAGGGAAAAAAAAAACCAAACCCAGAACTAAAAACTATCTCGTTTATTTTTGTCTGGAACTGCAGGGCAGATGAGTTTTCCAGAAGGAATAGAAGGCTGCCATCGATTTTATTATTGAGTCAGTTTTAATGAGTCACAGTATTTTTGGAAGGCTTTTAAGATTACTGTAAAGTGCTTAGTTACAGTGGCTACAGGTGCCAAGGCAGGAAAGGAAACAACAAAGAAATGCACAGCAGCTGTATTGCTACGCTTCCCCTCAGAACTGGGATCAGCAGAACAACACACATGGCAAATGCAAAAGAAAATAGGAGAAGATGTAAGAGATGACAGAAGTCAGCATGGTCAGCTCCTACGCTAAAGCAAAATGCATTTTATTTAAGGAACTGTCCAGTGCTCCTTAGCTGCAAGTTGGAAAGGGTCACTGACAGGCTCCGGATTGCCAGACGTTCAGTGAATCGTGTGTTTGCCTTTCAAGCTGTCCTTTGGTTGTAAGTCATTTGCTCCCAGAGCTGCCAAGCTCTGCCACTGCCATCCTGTGTTGAATGAAACTGTGGAAACATCTCATTTAGCAGATGAGAGAAGGGGGAAAAGAGGTGGTGTGAAGAGAAAAAAATTATTTTTTCTTTGTGACTTGAACAGACTTGCCTTTTTTTTTTCTTTTGCCTGTGCCATTCTGAATTCATAGGACACAACTTTCAGAGCTCTTAAGGATTATACCTTTGTTTTCTGGCAAAAAATTATTCTGTGTTTTCCACTAAACAGAAGGTGCTAGAAACCCCATTCTTAATATCTGGAGATAGAAAACAGCCTTGGAAATACGGGGCTAGAGGAAAAGCTTCCAGTTACCACACAGTGTGCCACCTGGATTTTCAGACCCTTCTCATGATGTTTGGAGTCAGAATGAGGCAGAAGCAGCAACCACGAGCTGGAGCAGAACATTAAACATGCACAGGGCTGCCTTTGCTCGTGCACAGCGGTGTCGGGATGAACAGCGAGTGTCGGGATGCACAGCTGGACACTTGCATATGCAAATTCCGGCCTGGACGTGCTGCACACAACCCAGAAATCACCTCAGACTCTGGGTTTGCACTCCCCTCCTGCCTCCCCCACCCCCATCAGCAGAATAGCAGAATATTCTCCAGGCACCGCGCAGCATCACCAGCATCCT
>VZTT01067918.1:0-34287 GCA_013400855.1 Buphagus erythrorhynchus
CATCCCATCCCATCCCTCCATCTCCCCCCTGGGCTCGGGAATGGCAGGGTGAGGACAGAGAATTCCGTCTTGGCTCTGGCTGATGCACTGCTCTAACACAGACTATTCAGTTGCTTACTATTTCTTGATGCTCAGCTGATTTATTGCACTATTAAATTAAGGTCCAGGCCAATGTCAGCTCCCTGACAAGGCTGATAGGGCTCTTCCCTAAATCCTCGTGGCTGTAACCCTTCAACCCTGGCACAGTTGCCTTTTCTGCCTGGTTTTCAGCTGTGCTGCCCGGCTCTCAATGTCCCCTTGTGTGCACTGCCAGCCTCAGTTATATGGATATAAATCTGGATGTGTTACAGCATCCATGTCAGATCCAGGGCATCCACAGGAACCCCTCTGAACTCCCAATATCTTCCCAGGGGGAAGATGCTCCTGCTCTGTGCTGTCACAGGATTTCTCAGGCCCTGGTGGAGGAATAGAGCTGAAAACCAGTTCCAGTGGCAGGACAGGATCTCCCTGCCAGGCTCATTGAGCTCCTCCTGTGACCACACACGTGGTGGTTTCCTTTAAAATCTGCACAACATTTGCAACGCTGTGCTCTCAGCCTGCCTGTGGTTTGTGTCCTTCCACAAGCACTGCTCCATTGCAAAGCCCATCTGGAATCATTTGGAAGAAATATTCCATTTCTAAAATAGGAGCTCATTTTATATATGAACTAATATTTAACAGCTAATATTAACTAGTTGCTGTGCTATGAAGTTGCTACCCCAGTAAAATGGAGTTGCCATGTGCAGGAAGGTACAGGGGAGTTTTGTTATCCAAGGTGTTTTTTTGAGTATTTGGGAATTTTAGAGGCAGTTGGGAGTTAGTTCTCAGTCCGACCTCAGCCAAAACATACAGGCCAGGTACTCCTTAAATACATATTTTACATGCTTAGGCTTATTAAAAGAAACAGAAATGTCAGCCTGTAAAACTATTTGCCCATATAGAAAGCTACTCATAAAATCATAAAAGAATGATCTGTTCTTACAGTGTCTTTAGGTAATTTTGGAATTGGTGCCAAAAAGAAAAGGGTTTTGCATGGAATCCCATGAAATTCAAGTCATGATTTGTCATTTTAATAATTTCTGTCTGGCTTTGACAGAAAGTTCCTGTAAAATTTTGTCATCCCATCCAAGTTGTAATCCACAAAACCCCCATGATGACACTCTCCTTTCTGAATAAAGCCCTTTTCTTTCTCACAAGGTGATGTGGACAGCAGTGGGAGGATGGGCTGTAGTTATTTACATTAGCCAGTTCCAGTTTCCCCAGACTGACAGAAATTCCCATGGAAATTCTGGTTACATTAACTTTGACAGAGATATGGGACTGTTTTTGGAAACTTAAAAAAAAAAAAAAACAACTGGGGAATACTTTTCATTTTTATTAACATGCAGCATCTTAATTTTGTTTATTAAAGAAATAAATCAAGGTTAGTTTCTGCTTAGTTTCAGATGGTTTTCACAGGAGACAAAAAAAGAGAAGTCAAATATTGGCCAAGCATGAACCCAGTGAGGAATCCCATAATAGCAGCAATCCCGAGGTGGATGGCAGTGAAGGGAACAGCATGAGAAAAGAGGACTTTAGAGATGAGTATGTCCTGAGTATATTTACTTCAGACATGGACAGTGACTGTGTTTTGGAGATCAAACACACTTGGATGTGGAGCTCTTGTAGGATCCATCCCATCCCATCCCATCCCATCCCATCCCATCCCATCCCATCCATCAGGGCCCTCTGAGGGCATCACAGTCACTCCTTGCCCTCAATTTGTATTCTAGATATGTTTGAAAATGATGTGAACATCAATTTTCTCTGCATCCAGTCTCCCCAGAGCCACTGCTTTCCCTCTCCCCCTGGAAACAAATGCAAAAGCTCTGAGCTGGCCATTCCAGGGGGGATTAGGGGCACTTAAACCCCCTGATTTCCACCCAGCCCTGGAGCTCCAGTCCTGGATTTATTTACCTTTTGCTGAAGAACCATTTGTTTCTGCATGGGTCATTAGTTTTTCTGCTCCATCAGTGCCCTGGGTGAGCTGTTCAATGAGGCAAAGCTTCTGTTTGGCCAAATCCTGACTCCATCATCTTCACCTCTGTGGTTCAGCGCTGGGCTGAGCACAAAACACCAGGTTCCAGCAGGATGAGCTGTAAAAGTTCATTTTTTTTGGTGTGTATTTCAGTTGGAAAGAGCACAGTGAGGGCTGGGTGTCTCCACTAGGTGTCCATGTTTCAGCAATTTTCGTTTAGGGCTCCACTCAGCCCCGTGCAAAATACAGAGCAATTGTTCTGCTCCACTGCAAGATGTAAATTGGAGATAGATTTTCATATTAGTTAAGTGTGCACCTGGGCCTGCATCTAAAAAGGCACAAAACACTCAAAAACCACCTTTGATTTGCACATCTTAGGCACTCAAACCACTCCTATAAGGGCTGGCAGACTTTTCAGATATTGATTCTTGCCTCTCTTGCTTTTTCTAATGTTTTTCAAATTATTACGTGCTTTGTATTAACTTGTAGGAAGAAATAGAAAAAGCTTTCCAGATTTTTAGTAGGTTTTAAAAAATCTTTTTTGTTTGACTTCCAGTTTTCCTCTGCACTTTTTTGCCTTCAGGTGAGCGCAGAGCCCTAAAGCCGTGGCTCAGATTTTTAGAAACACCTGCCTAATTGTTAAATAACTGCTTTGCTCATTACATTTCTCTTCAAATATTGATGCCTAATATTTACCTACTTTTCCTGGGTATCTAATGCATGCTGGAAGGCAGAGTTTTGTGCACGAAGTGAGCACATGGACTTTTTCATGCTCCCAATTCTAAACAAACTGTAGATAGCAGCCTTTGGGCCTCAGGGCTCATTTACTGAAGATGTTTTTCACTGTTTGTTTTTGTGATATGCAACCCAGTTCATTAATAAGAGGTCAGAGAGCAGTGATTTCATTCAGATACAAGGGATTTCCAAGGAGCTGAAAAGAAGGCCTTATTTAAGATTACTAAATTCTATTCTAGGAATAACACAGAAGATTTTTTTTTCTGTTTTTCTTCTGGTTTCCCAGGCATTTTCAGTTTGTTAAATACAAGGGATAGAATATTTTAGAATTTTAGGGAATGCTATGTGCCAGAGCATTTTAAGGCAGCTTCCAGGACCACATGCAAATGAGGCTCTAGTGATTTATAATTCCCATAGCTGTGAGTGTAACATCTAAAACTGAGTTTGACTCCAAAACTTTTACCTCATTTACAATGCTAAGGAAGCAGAATAGGTTATTTTATTATATAACAAAATGAAAATCTGGTGTCACTCCATCTAATTAGGTCTGTGCCTGATCCAAGAACGTGCTTTAAGATTTCTGCACAGGAACAATCCTATGGAAGTCAGATTTTACCTGAAACGTGTCTCAGAGCTCATCCCAAATGCTCTCTAGGTTCATGTGTCACAGCTGACAGGATGACAAAATAACAAACAAATCAAGAAAAACCCCTAAATCATCACATTCTAAGAACTGAAATAAATAAACCAACTTGCTGCCAAAGGTATATATGTTTTTAAATACAAAAAAAACCACCCCAAAACAACCAGAGCAGAACATCCTCTTATGGAATATATCCCAATCTGGAATATTTACTTTCCGTTTGTTTAATAACAGGAAAAGGCTTGTTTCTCTTTTGTTGAGTTTCACATGTCAGCATCTTAATATTCCTCTAGTATTCTTGAAATTTTACCAGGAAGAAAACAGTGCCATGGCCTATACTAGGAAATGTTCTGTTTATTTGAAATGCCTTTATGAGCACACAAAGGCAAACAATTACTGTTATAAACCGAGGGAGCAGCTCCTGATGGCTTGGTTGTCTCATTTGCACTTTTTTGTGTAATTCCTTGGCTCATTTGTCCCTGCCCTTGCTGTGTTCTGCTCCTCACCTCTCTCTGCACCTTCTGCATTCCAGTGCAGGTTAAATCCCTTTTTCCATTTCCCCTTTACCTGCTGGGCTCTGCTGCTTCTGCTTTTCCATTCATGGGAATGTTGGGTTGAAGGTTTATCACCCATCTGCTGCTGGAGCCACATTTGATGGTCCCTGTGGGCCCTTCCCAGCTCAGAATATTCTGACAATATTCTGAACACTGTCACAAACCTGGAACTGAAGGGCTGATCTTTAATTACGTGATCCTGGGACTGGACTCTGGAAGAAATAATGACAAAGAGCTTTCAAAGCTCTTTAAAGCTTCTTACAGAAGTGTTTGAATTTATTTTTGCCTTGACTGTTTTTATTGTGGCAAATGCATCAACTATGGCAAATTTTGGGCCTAACCCTGTAAAAAAACCCCAGTTTTATTTCTGTAGGGTAGATTTACAGACTGTATAAACCAGGCCAGCTCTCTTCACACAGCTCTGCTGTGCTGTGGGTTTGTTTAAACAATGACTAAGCCACAAACAGCCACTGACTGGATTCCCCAGGAGCAGAACTGTGGGCACAGGAGTGTCTCCAACCCAGGTTCCAGATAAAAATTAAAAAAAAGAAAAAGTAAATAACTCATAAAAGGAAGTGCAAACAGCAGGGAAATCTTGTTTCCATCTGTCAAGCTGTGTAAAGGACAGGCAGGCTGTAAAGAATGGGCTGTGTTATGGGGCTTTTTGTGGGTTTGGGGAGCATCTCACATCCCTGCATGTGAGCTGGGGAGGATGTGTGATCTCCACCTGGTGCTTCTGCATCTTCCCTGAGCCATACAGCAAATCTCTGGCACAGACATCAAAATTTCAGAGGTGAACATCAGGCTCAGAGAGCCAGGGCTTTGTTCTTGCCTCCCCCTTTTGTGGGGCAGGGGCTGTTTTCAAATGCAGCAAAGTCAAATCTTGCTCCTGCCCGAGTCCCCAGTGCTGCTGCAATGCAAATATTGTGGCAGTGTGTGTAATTCTGTAAAGTTACTCAGTGGAAAGTCTCACAGGGCCCGAATTAGCAGGAGTTTTGTAAAGTTCCTATTACCAATCTATGGAATTTATACCAAAGGTGTTGAAATCACTTACGCTGCTGCTGACTCACTTCCCCCAGGGAGGGCTGCTGACCTCAGAAATGCCCTCACACAAGTCCAGGGCACAGAGCTGCCATCTGTGCCATGCAGAACATCCTGAACTCTCAACCCTGCTTCATCCTAAAATTCTTTCTTAATGTGTCCTGCTGCCCTGCAAGCCCCAGTCTGTTTGAAATGCCACTTTTTTTTATAATCTGCTCTGACTCAGATGCTGAGTTGGAGTGGTATTTACAAAATATCTGTATCACCCTGGATTTATCTTGCCAAGAAAAGTTAAATGGTTACAGATTAAAAAGATTTTATAAGCACGATATGCCACAGTAAACATTAGTAAAAGTTGTTCTAAAACTATTTCTGTCTTTTGTTGGGAAAAGAAATAATTATTGAAGCTTGAAGGGGAAGACTGCTTAGTAAAAGGAAGGAGAATTAAGTGTAGTGAGGTTTTAAAGGAACTCTGGTTTGCTGATTAAGTGCTTTTTCCAGAAATGCAACTAATGTTTCCTTCTTTTTTAATTCTTAAATCAGGTCCAAGTGCCAGCAAATGGCTTTCTTTACTGTGTCTGGAGGTTTATTTTTAGTCCCAAGGAGGGTATAGACAGCAGGCTGGAAATCAAGACATGTGCAGGCCAAATAAACTTCCCCACACTTGAACTCTGGGTGTCAGCTCATCCATCTCCCTGTGGCTCAGCTCATTTTCTGTCAGAAAAGCCTTTGCAGTCCCATCTGCCAGGGCTCTGCAGCTCCTCACACCCCAGTCTGTTCTTGTCTTCCTGACAGCATCTCCCAGTTCTGCAGCCTCAGGATTTTACCAGGGCTGAATTTCAGAGTGTGAGACTCAGAGTGAGCAGGAATTTCATTTTCTTGCCTGGTAAACATCTGACAGCAGACCTGCCTGGCATGGGGTATTATTTATTCCCTGTGCAAGTTGGGGGGTGCTGGGCACAGCTGCCACTCTGCCCTTTCAGAACTGAAATATCAGTGGGTGTGTGACACAGGAAATAGCTCTCAGGTCTGTCACCAAAAGCTTACCACCACCAGATGACAACCTGGGAACCAGGTGGAAAATACAGATTTTTCTGAGGTGCCTGCCGAGCTGTTGGTGCAGTTTTTCTGAGCAGGCTGTTGCCTTATTTTAAGTGCAGAGATCCAAGAGATCCAGCTTTTAAATAGGTGGTTTTTTAAATGGGTGTTTTTCCTCTCCTGGGGAGGGTATCTGTGCCCACCAGTGCTGTTTGCCAAACTCCAGCTGGTGCTGAGCCACTGCTTTTCCCTCCTGCTCCCATCCTGCTGAATCAACACTCTGATGGTGCAGGCAGGGCTGGGGTGGTCAGCCTGGAGTGTTTGTCACACCATTAGGGACAGGACATCCTCTCTGTGTCACCTGGCTCTCAGCAGGGCTGAACAGGGAGTGGGCTCATGCTCAAACTCCCTGAGATCCACTCACAAGCTGTTTGGTTTGGATGAAGTGCAGCTCCCCTCAGAAAATGAGACAGCTCTCAGTGCTGCTGCTCCAGGAGAGCTCTGCCCTCTGTTCATCTCCACTGAGCAGCTCAAAAATTTAATTTAATTTTTTTTTTTCATTTTTTCTCATACAGTAGAGTTAACACAACTCCAAGGCAGTGAACTGCTGGTTGCCCTGAACCCACAGACAGAATTGTTTGCTGAGTTTCAGCCAATCCCACCTGCACAAAGTCATGGTGGCAGGTGGGTCACTGAGGGTTTGCTGACATGGGGCACAGCGTGGAGGAAACTGAGGGCCTGATCTGACCTCTGGAACCTTTGAATTTTGGGCACATGCAAGGAGCATGGAAAACTCTGATCCTGTGCTCCAGAACCCAAGTCAAACTTGCCAGGCCTTGGCAACCAAAAAGTTTCTGCAATGTCTGCAGGCAGTGTAATTTCTTACACACATAAATATATGAGTATTGTCCTCTAACACCCATCAAAGTGATGTGTCCAGCACTACAGAAACTATACAAAGCAAATATCCTTGGATTCAGGCAAAAATCTTGGGATATGGGAGTACTGGATCCCATCTCCATTAACAGCAGGGTTACCCAGTGACAGCCTGATGGCAGAAATGGGAATTTAGGGAAACTCTTGCAGACTCTGACCACAACTCATTGCAAGACTGGAGCAGGATTGCATCAATTCCTGCAATGGGTGTCCAAGCCCCCCGAGAGAGCAGAGTCTGATTAAAAAATGACTCGTGGTTGCATTCCAATACTTGGAATAAATAAACCAGCAACTGGCTCTTGTGCAAGGTCTATACACTTTCCTCACAGACTTTCACAAAAATGCCACATTTCTGACACCTTTCCAGCACGCTTTTAGAGGCACCAGGCTCCAGGCAGATTAAAAATCTGAATTCTGGTTCTGTTTCCCATTCTGACAGGCACTGGACAAGGAACACCTCAGCTACTCACTCCTCTATTTGCAAAAAGGAATGAAGTCACTCCCATACCACTAACTTTGATATTAACAGAGAATAGTAATGTTATTTAAGACCTATTATTTCTTATAATTCCTTTTAAGAATCCTTTAAAAGCAACTCTTTGACAAAAATTCATTTCAAAGTGATCGTGTATTCACAGCAATAGTAGCATCTATCTAGATGCAAATTTACTCCTTCATCCTATTAAGTATTTATAATGCACATTTAAAATCCCCATAAACCTCCCTGCTCCATAAGGAATATTCTGCTCTCATAGGTAAGCAGCAGGAATTTGAAAAGGCTCTCTAATGCACTCTTAATCAAAGTCTTCTCAGATTTTTATGGATGGCAAATTGAAGTATCCAAATGTGCCAAAAAAGGAAAAGTCAGGAATTACTTAACTGTACCAGACCCCAGGCAGTTCTAACCTGCAGTCAGAGCTTTCCTCCTGCTTCAAAGAAAGATGTGAAAAACGAATGTCAGAAGTTGTATTTGTGCAGAATCTTCTGTCTGCTAGAATGGGAACCATGGCTGCAGGAGAAACGAGTGAAATTTGAAAATAGACCTGACCTGCCTGGGTTGGAGCTCGTTCTCACCAAGTAACAGCCAGGCTACACTAAATTTCAGGGGGAAGAACCCCTGCCCTTGATGCCAGCTCTGAAGCTGTGGATGCAGCAGGAAGGTTTCTCCCCTTCCAGCTGTGCCCCACAAACCAAATTTTGGAATTGTGCTCTGACCTCCCTCCAGTGCCAGCCCTGCTGCTCCTTCCCACGTGTGATCTGCTCAGAGGGGTGCAGAATAACCACACACAGCACTGAAAGGCTGCCTGGCACTCAGCTTAGTTCTGCCTCTCGATTTTTAGCTAAGAGATTCAGAATTTGGGAAGATCTGGAGCCCCTCACTGGAATTTAGACTGCTGCAGCTTAATCTCACCACTGGTTCTTCCACATATCAGAAACTCAAGGCAAACTCCACTGTTTAGTCTCTGTCACGTTGCTGCAATGTTAAATCATGCCAATGCACAGAAATAACTTAAATAAATGGACTTTACTACTTAAGCTATAACAACAACATCTATTTGCACCACAGGATGTCCAAACCCAGGCTGCTGAGCTGGAGTCCAGGGCTGGGCTGTCCATGACATTCCATGAGGCAAAATTCTTCACAATTAGATTCTGATTATCAGTGAAGAAAGCAGGCAGTGGATACCAAGTTAGCCCACGAGAAAAGCAGAAGTCTGCTGCACCTTATCCTTGCCCAGCCAAAACAAAAGTACCCAGTGCTGACCTGTGCAGTGCCACGGGACACACAGGGACACTGAAATGTCCTGGTGGCATCTTCAGGACCTGGAACTCGGTGTGCTTGTGATCTCCCACCTGTTTGCAGAATTCCCAGTAGCAGTCAGCTCACACTGGAGTAAATCCAGTCCTCAGGGAAGGAGGGAAGCGTTGCTGCATCAGCTGCTCTGAAAAATCAAAGCAGACACAGCAAATGAATGCTTTAAAACACAGAAACAATGTTAATAGTGTTAATTCTGGGAGAGGTTTTTTCAGACAAGGGTCCAGAATGTTCATTTGATGGAACTAGTGCTGCAATGTTTACAAGCATAAAAGAGGTGAAAGGCCCAAAAAGGATTTTTAGCCCATACTGAGCAGTTTTCTGCAGTTAAATTGCTGGGTCTCTTTAGGTCTGTACTGATCATTAATACCAATATGTCCTCAAAATAAATTTTCTGATGATGCTGAAGTGAATTCCTCCCTTCTGCTAAAACTGAGAAAATCACAGAGGACTTTGAAAGCATACCTGATCTGAATCATCTCCTGCTCTGCCTTTATGAAATGTTTTTAAGCTTCTTTCAAGGCTCAAAAATCTGCCACTGTGTATTTCTTTGGTCTGAATTGATAAGCATAAATAGAATGATAAATCCTAGAAGAGCTCCTTGCCATAAAGAAAAAAAAAAATCAGTGTTCCTCAAGCTTCTAGAACTTGTCCCCTTCTTCCCTGCAGCAGTGTGACACAGGCAGTGGCAGCCACAGTTCCAGCCCTTGGTCCCTTTGCCCTTCCTGGCTCAGAAACAGTGACTTGCTCTTCACATGGCTGCCAGGAAGGAGGGAATATTCTGAGGGAAGAGAAATGACTGGAGAAAAAAGAGGGAGAGAAATGTCAGGAATTCCATGCAATTCACTGCAGGAGTGCAGGACAAACCCCTTACTCCTCTTTAGGGTCTTCTCTAGTTGTGAGAAACTCTTGTGGTAAGAGAGAAAGAGGCACCTCAGGAAGATTAAGGGACTTTAAAGTTTACCCTAAAAACCAGGGTACATTTGCTTTTAAGATCCCAAGAAACAGAACTTAATGGAAAAAATATTCTCTAATTTATGGTCTTTCTGTCTTCCTTGATTTTTCACCAAAGTTTTATGTCTTAATTGTGTTCCATTATTTCCAGTTGCATTTGCAAGCCCAGTCCCTCGTGTCCTTCCCCATGGGAATGTTCTCTGACCTCTCAACATGGAAAATTTGGTCACTGAGCTTCATTCACAGGCTGGGAGAGCTGGGGGTGCTCACCTGGAGAGGAGAAGGATCCAAGGAAAGCTCAGAGCCCCTTCCAGATCCTAAAGGGGCTCCAGGAGAGCTGGAGAGGGACTGGGGACAAGGGATGGAGGGACAGGACACAGGGAATGGCTCCCACTGCGAGAGGGCAGGGATGGATGGGATATTGGGGAGGAATCCCTGGCTGGACTAGAATCCCCAGAGCAGCTGTGGCTGCCCCTGGATCCCTGGCAGTGCCCAAGGCCAGGCTGGACACTGGGGCTGGAGCACCTGGGACAGTGGGAGGTGTCCCTGCCATGGCAGGGTGGCACTGGGTGGGCTTTGAGGTCCTTCCAACCCAAACCAGTCTGGGATTTCTGTGCTTCCCATCACTCTGAAGACCTGGGAGGGCCACCAAGGGCAAGTGTACCACAAGCAGGTCTTCCCAGCTTGGAGTTGCACCAAACCCCTGCTGTTAACAATATTAATGAGATTTGGTCTGGTCCTGGGGTGAAACATTCATTGTCTTTTTCAAACAGCCCTATTGCAAGGCCCTGTTGCATCAACGTGAGGTTTCAAAATAGAGTAAAAACCAACTTGGCTTTAGATTATTTATTTATTTGGGACTAATGTCTAAGAGAGCAGCAGCATTCCTGACAGCCAGAGGATTCCAAGCATCTGTCCTTAGCTTTCCAGTGACCCTGGGGAAGCAACCCAAAATCCACATATTTTAATTGCCACAGGGCTCTGTGGGCTGTGCAGGGGTGGGAATGTGGGCGAGAATAGTTCTGGGTCTATAATTAATCCTATTTGTTGTACAAGTGTGATTTATGGGACAGCCTGGGCTCTGTGGGAATAAAGGAGCTGTTCCACAGAGGTGTGGAGGGCTGGGATTTGAGGGAAGGAGAATCCAGAGCAATTTCTCTGTTTAATAAAGCAGGAGTATTGGAAAGGCTCTCATAAAGCACAGTAGCGTCCTGCCAAGAATTATCCCTCGGTTTTCTGCAGCCTGAGGATTATTCCAAGAGTGTCCCCAGAGTTTTTTTTTTGGCCACAGAGTTCAGGATTCACCAAGAATTTCTATTCAAGACTGAAGCAGAAGTCTAAGCTTGCTAAACTGAGGCTCCCAGGTCTCACAATGGGTGGAGCAGAAGCAGATGATGCCCTGCTCACCTCTGCTCCTTCCCACAAGGAAGTGTTTGTCCCCTTTTCCCAAAAAAGCACCAAAAGCAGGGAACAAACCACTCTGCCACAAGTTATTTCCCACTTTGGCATAAGCAGATAAAGTATAACCTGGTTATTATTTAATGCACAGCCTCTTTTGGAACTTAATCATCTTTTAAAACAGGATTGGATAATTTAACATTTTTCCTGTGAGAACCCTTCAGCTTCTTCCATGATGATTCTTCATTAAAAAGGACTCTGCTTCCAATTCCAGAATCAATCAGGCCACCAAAATCAGCACCCCAGGAGCCTCCTTTTGTCATGGATGTCGTGTGACCAGCACAAGTGGTCACCTGACAGTCCTGTCACTGCTGCTCCATCACTTCCCTTTCGCCACCCTGCCCTGTGCTGAGTCACCCCTGTTGTGACCAGACCCTGCAGGTTTCACTTCCAGAAGTGCCTGTAAAAGATTAATTTTGCTGTCCATGCTCGGTGCTTGGTGTGGGGCAGTTGCAAAAGGCAATTTCCCTCCTCTGCTGAGTCAGGGCACAGCAATTTCTGCTCCTGTTGGTTGAAGAGTAAGGCAACTTCCATTCTCCATATTTAAACTGCTGGGTAAAATGGAAAGGGGAGAGATTTGTCACTTGTCCCCTCAGCCAGCATCCTGCCATCCCCACTGATTGCTTCAGAGTTCTGGCTCTATTCCACTCACTGATTTGGATGCAAAGCTGTCCTTAACACAGTTGCATACAAATAGCTGTCATTTGCTAAGATAAGAAATTATTCCATTCCTTCTCCTGTGAAAGCTTAAAAATTGCTCTAGAAATTAGCAGGCTAATCTATAATTATCTCTAATCAGCAGCAGCTCAGCTCTGGTGTTATCTGCAGCTTCTGGTACACAAAACTTCATCAGTGCAAATGTCTGTGGCTGCAGCAGGAGCCTGAGCTGAGAAATACAACAGGGGCTGTGCTTGTGCTCATTGCAAAAAGATTTCAGAAATGGTACTGAGTTAAACTATAATAATTCCAGAACTTGGGAAATAGGCTGATGCTGGCCTTGCTTCAGGAGGCAGCTGTTATTTCTGCTTCATACAAATGCTAAAAGAAAAAAAAAAAGGAAAAATTGCATGAAAAAAATTCATACAAATGTTTCTTGATAAAAACCCGTTGTATTGGACATGAACCAAGAGATCTTCCATAGCAGCAAAACTATTGATTATTGCCCAGGGGATGAAGTATGGGCTGTATGCATGGCACAGCCAAATTTACAGAAAGCAGCCTGGCTGTAGCCCTGTTCTTACAGCAAAGGACCAGAAATTTAGTGAGCACTGTTGGCAGCAGGCTCAGCAGGGCCAGGAGGGAATGGTTACAAATTCTGGATTAACCTGGGCCCTAAAAGTGGCTTTCCAGGCTGGTGTCTGCAGAGAGGGACTCCTCAACCAGCCTTGCTGCTGAATCCCACTGTTCTGCAGGTGAACAGACTTCATTCTCCAGAGATTTGATCCATCTCACCTGTATGAAAAGAAGAGGAAACAAATGGGTCAGACATAACCTGAGCAGGACTCCAGAAATCCAGCCATTCTTCTCAAATCCTTGGAGGAATATGGCAGAAGCAGCTGAAATAAGCTGCTGACCCCACTGATTGCATTTCTTAGAGCTACTCCTTGGGAAAAAACAGTAACAATTCTTCCTATCAAGTCTCCCCAGCTCCTGGGTGGCTGTGAGGTAGAGCCAGGGTATTAAATCTGGAGGATTGGATATCTAGAATGCCTCTGTCAAAGATGGCACAAAAAACCCCAGGAGAGCTCTGTGTACCTGCTGGGGTGGCACATGTGGAACCACATCCAGGACCAGGCTGAAAACATTCCCCATAACTCCTCTGCCACTTTGGAAAACCTGCTGGTCACACCATGGTCCCAAGGACAAATCCTTTATTATGAGGGACCCTGTGCTCTCCTACATCACAGCACTGATTGCAGGAAAATGCCTCAGGGGCCACGTGGGTGGCACAAGAAGTTTCAAGTGAGTTGTCATTTTGTTGAATTAGGAAAAATAGCAAATGTTTCATGGAGTAAACGCTCCTGTTCTCATCTTCACGAGCAGAGCAGTGGCATCCAGCCATAAATGTGGTGGTGCTCACTTTTCAGTGTCTGGAAAGGCTTTTCCTGTCCAGAGGCAGCCACAAAACAAACAAAAGCTACCCAAAGCTCACAGGCTTCCTTAGGACAAGGAAGCAGGAGGAGAAATCCAGGGATCAGAGCAGCTTAGCCCACTTGAGATGTTTAGATGTCACCCAGCTGCCTGCTGGAGCAGCCAAGGGAAAATGCACACTCAGAAGTCAAGAGGGAGCTGCAGAGAGCTGGTGGAAACACCAGCCCCAGCTCTCCTCTGATCAGCATTTCTCGAGCTGTTTATCCAAATAGTGCTGAGATTTCAGCAGGATGGCAGTAATTCTTCCCAGGGTGACTCTGTTTACAGAGCAGCACCTCGAGAGCAGTGATTTCCCTCTCCCTGTCCCTGACAGCTGGCACGTCACCTCTGCTGTCCCCTCCTCTGGTGCCAGGACAGCTTTTCCTCCATCCCCTGTGAGCAGCCAGGCAAGGCCACTGCCCCATCAATCTTCCCTGGCTGATGTGTGGGGCAGGATGTGCAAAATCACCCCCCTGCACACACAGGGAATTCTCTGGAGCTGCTGCCCTGGACAGAGTTTGTCCCACTCTGACTTTGTGCAGAGCAGAACATGACTCACAACCACTTCTGCCATCATCTGAGGATGTTCAGGCAGAACAAATAGCATGTGACCCGAGGCCAATCACAGCTGGGAATTTGGATTAAAAATAAAAGAGGAATGAGAACATTTGTCACAGAATACTCTGTCCTTCAAGGAGGAGGAAATTTTCTTGCAGGGAATAAAAACAGCATTTATTTTTATTAAAAGTGCTTCTGTTTCACTCCATTTTTCCTGACCCTAAGAGCAGTTCTCCCTCGTGGGTTTGGCTTAGTGAAACAACACAATGCATGTTCTTTCTCAGACTGGGAAGAGGGAATGTCCTGCCTGTGAGAAGCTGCCTGCACCTTGCACTTCTGAGCAGTGAAAAAGGAATTGGATTGAGATTTTTTAGACATGTGGGACAGAGATCCTGCTGCCAAACAGGGCCAGATCAAGGAGGAAAGTTTACACATTTGTTGTCTGGAGTTAAAGTCTGGGGAGTGTCCAAGCTGGGTTTGGTAGAGGGGATTATCTCCTTGGGGTTAATTGCCAGGCAGGCAGGCAGGGATGGAGCTCCTCCTGGATCCAAGGTCCAGGCAGGGCTCTGCTCTGAGTGCTCACCTTGCTCTCCACAGAAACACTGGTGAATCAGGGGGTGTGTGCCATGCACACACAGAGTGTGACAGCCTGTTGGAAACAACCACCAGACTGAAGGTTTGTGGTTTTTGAGTTTTGGGGTTTTGTTTGAGTTTTTTGCTGATTTGCTTTAGTTTTTCGATAGCACCCATTTTCTGCATTGCTTCTCTCAGAACAGGAGCATGAGCTGGGCAAACTCAGAGCTCTCAGGAGCACCCTGGAAGGAGCCTGTGCCCCTCTCTGCTCCTCAGTTAATCAGTCACCCATGCAGGGCTGGGCTCTGCCCCTGCTGTGGTTACACATTCACCCACCCTGGACTCCCCAGGCACAGCAATACCAGCACAGCCTGCAAGTCACAAAGTTCCCTGGCTGATAATTTCCTCATTCCTTTATCAGCTGGCAGGGAAGCTCTGCTAGCAGTCTGCCAGTGGCACTCTGCTCACAGATTGTCACTCCACTATTTTGTCTATATGCCTGATCCTACACAATCCAGCCAAGGAATTTTGCTCACTCAGCTCCAGCACTTCAGGCTTTGCAAAGCTCTGTAAACACAAGCTCCCAGAGAAGAAATCCAAGAGCATGCCATGGCAGGGAAAAATATGCTTTAAAAACATTTAGTGAGAATGACTTAAACACTTCATCAATCAAGTGACAAACAAAAAGCAAGATCTTATTTATAATCCCTGCTTGCTTTGGGTGTAGTAAGAGGTTAGTGGATGGCAGGAAACTAAAATCATATTTTATTTTTCCACCTGCTTGCCTCTGTGACACTGTGGCCAACGTTGTGTTAGGCTCAGTGCATTCCAGAACAGAGCCCAGGCAGTGTGGGAGCAATAATGAAACATCATAATATTTTCTGGGAGCAACTGCAAAATCTGAGGAGGAGGCTTGGAGGCTCCCTTCAGCTATAGGTTATTGCACACATTTTTCAGGCAGCTGGTAACAGGGAAAAGAACTGTGCTGAAAAATAGATAAACATTGATTTCCTTGGTTTACTTCAGGAACAGATTTCCAGGAGCACTGAGTCAGAAGAATGATTTCTTTCTTATAATTCTATTTTCTTTCTGTTGAAATCAATTATTGAATCAAAGGAAATTTGTGGTGATTATTAGGCTGAAATCCTCAGCCTTTGCTCAATTAGTCCAGTGTGTATTTTTATTTTCTGTTACTTGAAGACAGAAATAATGTGGAAAATTCAGTAAAATACAGGATTTGAAGCAAGGCTGAATTTAACACGGGGCCCACTGTCACTCCAGGTCAAATGAAGAATCAAGTTGTTCTCTGAAAGGACAGGAGTTCAAAGGAGAACACTTGGGATATCAGGGATGGATTTAAGAAAAGCAGGGTGGGGGCTGGGGAAGGACCTGAATACCACATTTAGAACACAGAATTAGAAGTGTTAGAAGGGGATCAGGGATTGAATCCATTCTCCCACTCCAAGGCAGGAGATGAGAGTCTTGAGCTATTCCTGGCAGACTGAAAGGGAAACACAGAAGTTGGGGTAGAGACTCTGAAAGCTGGCTGCTGGAGAAGAGCCTTTGTGGAGTTTCCTCCTCTGTTGGAGGTTTATTCGAGGGCAGAGCACGAAGCTCTGTGTGCCCCCCCGCTGGACAATGGCAGGCGCAGCCTGTCCTGCTGCCCCATCTCCTGCTTTTTATGAGCAGATCTGTGACCTGCTCCTTCCCACACAGTTAAACAGAAATTCAGTCTCTTTGTTGTCTCAAAGGTGGGGTTTTCTCGGCAGCTCCAGGGCTGAAAATGTTGGTACCAGGGAGATGGAAAAAACCCAAGACATTTAAGCTGAATTACGAGCACACCTGGATATTGAACCCCCTCGACTTGCAGTTCCTGCTATGGAGGGGCAGTAGGGAGGAAATAAATGCATAAATTTATGCATTTATACTGTTTGTTTCAGTGCTTAAACCTTTGCTAATGACACAGCTATGGACATAAATATACAGAATAAACATTTCTCTCTTTGAAAGTAATGGAACTCCAGCTCCTTGACAGGAGCCAGCTGAGCAGCAGGAGCAGCAGCAGCTGAAGGTGTGACATTTGTTTCCCAATTCCACCTGTTCATGGCTTTCTGTGCTGCCTGCTAAAGGAGCAATTTCCCACACTTGAATATTCTGAATACTGAATGAAATTTCTGCCTTGTAGACCCTTCCCCTTCTGCTCTTGGATGCACCCAGTGAAGATTTCCAGCTCAGCCACCCATGATTTGCAAACACTGCTGCTCCTTCCAGCCCTGATTGCATGGTATCCCCATGGCAGAGGCAATTGCCTAAGAGAAACAAACATTAAGAAAGCGTTTAATGTATTGTTGCTTGTCCTCTGATAATAACTGCAACAGCTGGAAGCAAAGAGGGGAACTGTCACCTGGAACAGGCAGTTCCAAGCACCCAACATTTTGGGAGAGGGCCCAGTAACGTGCACAGTGCAATCTGAACTGGGCCCCAGGGGAAGGCTGGCTCAGGCTTTTGGGAAGACAAATTTGAGCTGTTTTTCTTGAATATTGTGATAAATATTACCATCAAATCACATCTATATCACAAACTCATGCTGATTCTCTTCTATGGGATGGATTCCTACCGAGAGCTCTAAATTCAGACATAATCTTGCAGTTATTTTGTTTTCTGAAAATTCTGGAAGCCCTTTTGCCATCTTCTTGTGAATAAAGAGCAAGGGGATGGCAAAGATCCCCCTCCAGGGATCTCCTGCTGGGTGGGACTGAGCAAATCTCAGCACTTCCAGCAAGGCTTTGTCCAGGTCACAGGAAAAGCCAGGGACAAATGTCTGCAGTGACACAAAATCTTTGCAGCACTCAGGCACCCTGAAGACTTGGAAACAGCCTTGGCCACCCCATTCCAGTATGGGGAGAAGCAAATACAACCACATCAAGTGGAGTTTTTGTGGAATGGAGTAAAATTCTAGATTTTTTTTCTGCCAGACCCAGAATTACTTGTGCCTCAGGTTTTTTTTTTTTCCCCCAATACAAGGTTATTTTACAAGTCTCATGGAGGTGAAGGTCAGAATAAAGAAAGAGAGGAGAATGAATTAATGACATGAGCTTTGCTTGGTTCTATGCATAAATTATATTATTTAGTTGTAGTAGCAGATTTCTTTAAAATGTCTTACATTAAATGAGAGAAGGAAGCTTCTGTACATGACTGGAGGGAAGATTTGGGGTGGCACATGATTGTGGAGACTGGGATTTGTCTCATTTTTATTCAGTCATCTAAAATTTCCATCCAGAGCCTGCAGAAGGAGCAGCACTTCCAGAGAACAAGGCAAACCCCAGCCTGAAACATCAATCCCTGCAGGAGATGAATGCCAGGCTGAGCTCCCCCATCCTAGAATGAGTTTAATTGGATGCTTGGCTTTTGGACAGACTTAAATTAAGGATTAGGAAATCAAGCCATGACATAAATGCACGTTTTTGCTTTGTAAATAGTCAAAGAGTTAAAGGAGAGGATCTAGAGGGAACCTAGAAATTCATTCAGAACCAGATGATGGCAGAAAAAAATAAATCTGAGTCCCTTTGGTGTAACTTAAACATTCTTTTTTCCTGCATAAATGAATCCCTGCTAATTAGCCAGGACACCTTTCCAGTGTCTTGTGCCATGCTTTTTTCTGCAGTGTTTAGATCATTGATGCCCATTAACTCCTGAAATATCAGAGAGAATGTTAAGGAAAAAAAAAATATTACTTCTCTAAAAGGAAAAGAATGTTATGAAAACAAACTGCGGCTTTTTAGGACTTTTTGCAATTTCCTGAGGCTTTTTCTTGAACTGGGGAACATCAAGTCCTCCCTCTGCAGCAATTCGTGGGAACAGTGGGCTGAGCAGAGAGCCTGGCTCAGTCCATGGCAGGGAGAGGCAGATTTGCACCATCATGGGCTCCAAAATGCCTCTGGAAGGAGCTGCTGCCTCCAAAGCACAGCCTGCATTTTGGGAAGGTCCTGGCAGCCAGGGACTGGAAATGGCACCAGGAGAAACCCAGCCTGGATTTTGGGAAGGTCCTGGCAGCCAGGGACTGGAAATGGCACCAGGAAAAATCCAGCCTGCATTTTGGGAAGGTCCTGGCAGCCAGAAATTGGAAATGGCACCAGGAGAAACCCAGCCTGGATGTGGTGGGGGCTGGTTTATTTGCAGCATATTGCAGGGTGGGTGCCTTCCCTCCCCAAGGAAAGAAATCCATGAATTTCTACATGAGAAGTGAGAAATGAGAAATGAGAAATGAGAAATGAGGGGCTTTGCTCTGGGCATTTCCCAGTTCTCCTCAGGTGTCTGTGGGCTGCCAGTGCCATGAAATCCCAGCACAAACCAGTGATGGACAGTGCTGCTGAGAGCCACTTGTCAGCCTGGCAGATGTTTTGGCCACCAAGCAGATGTTTTGGCCACCAAGCCACCACCCTTTTTTAGCCACAGCAGCACGGGGATCTGCACATCCTCTTGTCACACTGCCTTTAATCCATGGCTTGGGATGGCATGAGGGAGTTTTGCCTTGTAGGGGTAAAACTTCACATTTCTGGTTGCTGAGCCTTGCTGTGTGGATTCCAGGCATTTATCCCAACAGCTCAGGATCAGCTTGGATTAAAAACTTGGCTTCAGAATGCTTAAGTCCCTGATGGAATTTAGAATTTCTAGGTGCACTGTGTATTTTGTTGTCCCAGTCATTAAGCAAATGGCACCCAGAAAACCCCTCATGCACCCCAGCTGGGATGATCTCTCAGTTTGGCAGCAAACTATTCCAAAAAAATGATTCCAAAAATAATTTTAAACCTATTTTTGCACCTGCAATAGTTTCAGCTTTCAGTGCTTCCCCAGCTTGTTTATAGGAATGTTACATTGCACAGCACATGTACTGCTTCCCCTTCACTCACAAGGTCAATTATTCTGTCAAAAAAGGAAATTAAATTAAATTAACATGGCACGATTTCAGTCCTGACAAAATAATACTTGTTATGTTGCTATTGGCTGGATACCCTAAGATGGTCAGTTAAACAAATCAGGGATTAGTTAGCTATTTGAAGGTGAAATAATCTGTAATAGTCTTGGTCCTTTCTTAAGAAGGAAAATAATAGAAGAAATTTTTCCTTCCTGGGTCCTCTGAGGCCTCACTTTTCCGTGATCCATGAGTTCTTAAAGATAATCATTTAATGGTTCAGGTTGTTTTAGCTATTTCCTTAAATACTCCAGGGTAAATTTCCTTGCAGCTCGCTCACTTGAATGTATCTAACCCAGCTGAACATATTTAACCTATTCTCTTCCTCTCTATACTCCAGCTTATTGCTAATTTTAATTGTTCTAAACATCTGGTGGGAGTTAACCTCTTGCTGTGAAGACTTAAGCAAAGAAGCTATTGAACAATTAATCTTTATTCTTCTGTTATTTCCTCTCTTCCCTTGGCAGTACTGGGATTTTTTTATCTTTTTGTTTGTTTTAAAGCACAGAATCTTTTCTCATCTCCTTTAGTGCCTCTTGCAAGCTGTCATTTTCTGCTTTAATATTGGAACACCACTGGATATTTCCCACCCTGGGCCTGCACAAACAGAAGGGAAATGTTTGATTTGAGAGCCAGGGTGGAAAAAGCTGCCCAACAAAGCTGCAGTGATGTGCCCCAGCCCAGAAACTGGGGGCATGACATTGCCTACAGGACATATCACCAGAAAGATTCATTTTAATTTACTGATTATTAACAGCTGCACTGACCTGAGGTGATTTAGGCACCCTGGATAACACTCAGAACCTGAGAAAGTAACACTCAAAACCACCAGGTGGGGAAAAAAGAGAAAAAAAAGCTAAAATCCTAAAGAGTTGCTCACCTCCAAGTGAGCACACAGTTGGGGAAATAGAATTTTAAAGGAAAAAATCCCAGTTTGTAAAGTAAATTATTTCTAGTGGTGATTTATAATGGATTTTTCCTTGGAAAAAAGGGAATTTGCTGGTGTCCTGGAGAAGATCCTGTAAGAGGGGAATTGAGGATGAGGTTTGGTGTGCAACTTTGGGATGATCTGAGGCTGATCCCTTACCTGCAGCCCCCCTGCTCCAGCCCCCTCCACCAGTAAAATAATCGAAGCTGGCACTGATTGTTGTGAAGCCCTTGGAGGAATTTTCTGGGATATCAATCCTGAACTTCCCTTCTCCTGGGGCTGGGTCATTCCTGGTGCTGCAGACCCAGCATGGCCAGGCAGAACAAGGAGTTTCCTTTGGTGAAGGTGCAGTTGGCAGGCTGAGATGTTATCTTTGCAAACCACATTTTAAGGCCGTATTAAAAGGCCCAATAAAACATGCTGGCTTCTTAATCCATTGAGCAATTCCTCATTTCAGACTGTGGCAGCAGCATTAAAACTCAGCTGGGGCAGTTTCTGAGGGCATCAGGAGATAGAGTGATAGGACAACACCCTTGTGCCCTGCAGTCCTGAGCTGCAGGAGCTCTGTGTGCCTGAGCACAGTGGCACAGGCTCGATTTTGAACCCAAAGTTCTCTGCCCTGCACCTATCAAAGTGAAATTTTGCTCCTCTGGCTGTCAGGCAGGATGTACCCACTGCCTGTGATTTAAAACCCACCAGGCGTGCCAAGAATATATATTAGCTTGCTCTTGGCAGCAGGAATTGTATTTGTGTAACAACAAGCTTTAAAACCCTGTTAAGAAACATTGTCTGATCTGCAGCATGGGACTCGTTCGTTTTGTTGGTGTCATTTTACTGAAAAGGCAAAAAAAAATAAAATGCGCACAAGACATTTCTCTGAAAATCTGGAGGGCACTGTGGAATGTCTTTAAAAAAATAAAAAATAAAAAAAAAAAACCAAAACAAACAAAACAAAAGCAACAAACACCATGACAGATTATCCAAGAGCTCCATCTCCTCCTTCTGGAAGGCTCATTTATTTCGAATATAAAGGAGAATGTTTGTTGTGTCTCCTGGACACGCTGCTGTCCCTCACTGCCTCGCTGTGTGAGTTGCACAAGCATTTCAACACCAGGGCTCTGAAATCCAGATTTAAGTGTGCACAGCCCAGCTGCTTTTTGCTCAGCACTTCTGGATCCCAGACCTGGGAATGCCAAACTCGGAGAGGCCAAGCAGTGAAAGCTGCAGAGTGGGGCACAGGGATTTCACTGCACTGCCCTCCAGGTGAGCCAGGGACTTTCTGTGTCTGCTCATTTGTGCAAAGTGTGAGGGAAACTTTGCACCTTCCATCGGGAAAAATGATGGCAGAGGAACTGCCTGCACTGCCCACCATACCTGCTGGAGTGAGGGAGATTAAATTCCAGTATTGTGGCTCAAAATAAGAGTCTGACTGAGCTTCACGAGGGCTTTTCCTGATGCAGTCATGGAAGTTTTGGACTGTCTCATTTTTGCCCCAGTGCAGACTAAAGCCTCATTTTGTGGAATGCATTGGGATCTGCTTCTGCTGGGGCATTCTCCTGTTTCCACACTCAGCAGGGAAAGTGCCTGTGAGTTCTCCTCAGCTCCCTCCCACCCAGAGCTGCCAGGAGAAGGTTTTGCTCCCCCTGGAGCTGCCAGGATGCTCCTTGCCCAGGTGACCTCAGGATGGCTGGAGAGGGCAGGAGCAGCTGGGGCTGCACAGCTCCCTGCCCTGGCACAATGGGCTGGGGGAAGGAAATGCTGTTCTGGTTTGTATCCTCAGCCCCTTGGCTGCAAACCAAAGTGCCAGAGCTCTGAGCAGGACAGGCACTCACGGCCAGCCAGGGACAGCAGGATGCAGGGGACAGGAACTGGGGACAATGGGAAGAATCTGGGGTGCAGCAGGAGCCACAGGCTGGCCCCTGCCTTGCACTGGCACTGCTCCTGCTGCTTTATGGGGTGACTTGAACCAGGCAAAGCAGGCAGACACCTTGGGACAACAACATCTCCTCTCTCCCTCTTGCTTTAATAATGCCCACAACTGGATAATGATGTTCCTGCAAGTGGAAGTTTGAGGATTCTGGATGTATAGAAATAAATTTCTCAGCCACTGGAACCCAGTGAGGCTTGAGCCCAGCCCAGGATGGCAGTGCTGGCAGTGCAGGATTCACACCGTGCTCATGGCAATCCCTTTGCACTCTTTTTAATGCCTGATTTATTCTTCAAATCACATTGCCTTTACTGATCTTCAGACATCCCTTCTGCATATCTGGGGCAGGTACCCCCAGTGTTCCATTCAGGATCAAATCCTGCTCACTTTGGGCACCCAAACCCCTTTCCCTGTGATCATGAAACTCATCTGTACATCATTCCATGGAGGCCAATCCTACAAGTCCTGGCTCAAGAACTTCTCCTGGAAACCTTGTGTGATTGAGAGTGACCAGAGCCCAGACCACAAACCCTTGAGTGGTGTCACTTGTAACACTAATGGGATTTTTCTCTAAACATGAGCAGCTTCCCCATTCTAGGCTTGATCCCAGATTTGAGGCTCTTCCCTTGCACTGGGCAGTTCCCAGTGAAACTCTGGGTTAATTGCGTGCCAGGCTTAGTGCTGGTTAAGCTCAGCTTTATTGTGTACCAAAGGAAGTGCAGAGCAAACAGGGAGGAGAGATTATATATAAAATTCATAACTGGGTGGTTTACAGCCCACTGGTTCCTCCCTCACAATATATCCCTGCCCATGGCAGGGGTATTGGAATTAGATATTCCTAAAGGTCCCTTCCAACTCAACCCTTTCTGTGATAATATTTGGATTAAGTTGTATAATTTCCACTACTGACAATTTCTTGTGGTTCCACTCATGTTGCACCTGGCAGGTGAACACCTCACAATCCCCTACAAGGAGCAAATGAAGAGTGATGCCTTTGGGGAACCAAAATTAGCTGACATCAGAAAATACCCTCTTTGTGATACAGAACTTTTACTGCTGGGTGCCAGAAGTGCCCTCTTCAGCACCCAGACTCTCCAAGTAACTCCTACAAGCCACCCTTGCAACCCTGTAGTGTTTTCAAAATCCATTTCTTAGCACGGCTTCATCCCCTGTAACTTCATTTTGGTGTGATGCCATTTCCTCCAAGGACATTTTAGCATTTGAATTACACTTGCAAGCAGACTCTGCACCTTGGAATTGCAATGGGAAATGCAGAGTCCACCCAGAAAAAAAGGTGAAGAATTCCCAGTTAAATTTCCACCGCCCGCCTTTGTTTTTATTTTTTGTCAATACCAATTGCAGAATAAAAAAGGCTATTAATTTCCTGGGAACTTAATATGTTTTATTTTTAATATTTAGAGCAAACCTGTCTCTGATAGTCATTTTTCATTGTCTTTTTCCACAGAAGTGCAAGTGCAAGCTTAACAGGAGGACTCAGGCAATTTTATTCCATAAATTAATCTTGCAAAGGCAAAGCACTGTGGAAGTCCCATCTTCTTTGAATCTGGCTTTATTATCCCTGTTCATATTTTATTGTAAAAATGCATAGATTAAAAATATAAAATATTTTACTCAAGTTGTTCAGGCAGAGCCCAGATGCAGAGGAATCTGCACATCACTGTGCCTTTCCTAGCAGTCTAGAATTAATCCCATTAATCCACATGAAAATGTAACAACTGAAGAGAAAAGAAGAAATATTCAGCTGGGGAAATACTCAGCTAAAGAGCTCCTGGATCTTTTGAATAAAGTTCACCTAAGAGACAGCAAGTTTAACATAATCTGGATTCCAATACACAATTCCTTTGGATTGTACACATCTTAATTTACTTCTGACTGCACAACTCTGATCATTCCTTTCCTTTCATTTATTCTGGTTTGAGCTGAACTGGGAAGGAATTTTGTGAGTCTGCATTCTTTCCAAAAGGACCTCCCTGTGCCAAAGGACCCCAGTTGGAATTGTGCACATGAACAGCTTTGAATTTGTGTCTCTGCACAAATGTTCAGGGTCAGGGCTCGTGGTTTGGGTTCTGTGCCATGGGCAGGAACAGAAGGAAACCCAGCAACCAAAGTTCACCAAGAGGGATCTCATTGATCAGTCCCTGATATCATCCTGCAATCAATGGAGACCCAAATCCATTTTTTGAGGTCTAGAACCCAAAGCTTGTCCTTGTTACAGGAGCCACCTCCTTGTCTCTGCTGGGATTTTTCATTTATTACAGCAGGAAGAGGACAGATCTCCCTTGCCAGCAAGCAGATGTTCACCAAGGAGGTTTTACTGACTGATCAATTGCAAAATCCCTCACTGCAATCCTTTAGAAAATCAGATGCCCTCTGTCCTTCCTCCCACTCCAGATTAGTTGCCAAAACTTACATACAAAATTATTACTCTTATGTTTTATAGTCACTGGGAAAAAAATATCCATTTGGTCTTACAGGATGATGTGAAATGAATCTGTGGCCTCAAAAGAAAAAAAAAAAGGTCTATTAAAAGTAGCTCTTTTTCCTCCCTCCTCCCTCTCCCAGGCCCCTTTTACTCCCCTCCCCCAACAATAAAGGATGTTTTGGAACAGCCTTTTCAGGAAACATTTCCACAGCAAAATGCAGCATCATTTATAATATTTAAAGCTACATTTTTGTTGAGATGGCTTGGCAGGCTTTGCTTGCAAATCTGGCAGGATATGGCCAGCTGAGAGTTAGCACTAACAAACCAAGGATATGCTGACACAACAGAATGCTTTAATCATCCTTGCAGCAAGCAGGACAAGATCTGCTCCTGCCCTGCCAGCTCTTCCCAGTGTGAGAACCAATGGTGCTGCGTGCTCCTCCTTCCCTCCCCTGCCTCTGGAGACTTCACTTCTCCCTTGCTGTCTCCACTGAACTAAAAAAACCTCGTTGGGTAACAGCATATAACATAATGAGCAATGGATATTCCTCTTGGCCAACGCTCTTATGAAAATGCTCCCCATTTCCAGCACAATAAGGAAGCTTAATAATTAAAAAGAAAGCCCTTAACCAGTGTGTGTCTCAATAGAAGGGCTATTTTCACTAGCAGCTAAAGCTCTTTTTTGGCTTTACCCTTTCCTAAAGCAGGGCTGAGGGCCATGTTCAGTTAGCAAAATCCTAATTAGGAACTCGTCCCATCAGAGCTGGGAACTGATCTCAGCCATTCGCAGAAATCTATCGGAGCGAATTAATTTCACATTTAAAAGAAGTCCTGAAGCATTTGACCCCAAAAATCTGAGAGTTACTGCCTTGACTAATGCTTGCCCAGAGCAAGACTTGCCCAGAGAATTCCTGCTACATGATCTAGCCAAGCTACAGACTTGCACTACTTCAATATTCACCACATTAAGCAATAAAGAGATTGTGAATTGAACAAACCTTTCCTATTTTGGGAGCATATAAATTTATAGATGCTGTTTGCTGGCTTTGGTGCACTAAAACCTTGCAAACATCCAGTCCATGGGGCATTTGGCTCTTACAAAGAAACAAAGGTAAAATCCTGTAAGACCCTGCACACACACATACCTAACACTGTTAAATTGCATCCAAAGCTGTGGAATCATTTCCTCCCTTCCTCCTTTGTTGGGTCAGTCCTTGCCTCCTGAGTGTTTACTCCAAGCCAGTGAAGATGTGCTGCCTAATTTCCTCTCCATACCCTGCCTATCCAAACGAAAACCCACAAGTTCAGGAATTGTTTTTCCTACGCCCATCGTTTCCAGGGCTGGGTAGTGCTGAGAAGAATGGAAGCACATTTCTTGTATCTGTGGAGATGGATACACCCCTGTGCAGCTGATTTTTAATCACTGGTTTCAGACAAGGCCCTTGGAATGGGATTCAGGATGAGACCCATAATTTTTTCCAGTCCTTGAAGGAGAACCTGAATTGTTGGACAGGTGATGACTGAGCTGCTGGTCCAGGAGGTGTTTGCTGGGATTGTTCCCCCTCAGTTTTGTTTTCCTCCTCCTAGAAATCTCTAGCTTCAGCTTTGTACTGCTTGTGTTTACAAAGTTGATGTCACATCCATTTAAGGGACATTACCTCTTATTTAAAAGGAAAAAATTCCCATTAAAACGTACTCAACCTCACTCTAGAGTTTACAGCTACAAATCAAGTGTAAAATTCTGATCCCTCAGGGCTTATCTGTACCCACAGTCTGGGACCCAGGGTGTGTTAGCTGAGGGAAGGGGCTCAGGCACACAGGGTGGGACAGCAGCTCTGGGGAAGCCCATTTCCCATTTTCCATTTCCCATTTCCCATTTCCCAGTGTTTTGGGGTGCTGAGGGCTGGCTGTGTTGGAGAAGGTTCTGCTAGGGAGTGCTGAGGGCTGGTGATTTCCTGCACCAGGGGGACAAATGGGTTTTCCTC
The DNA here is from genome assembly GCA_013400855.1 of Buphagus erythrorhynchus. Lineage (NCBI taxonomy): Eukaryota > Metazoa > Chordata > Aves > Passeriformes > Sturnidae > Buphagus > Buphagus erythrorhynchus. The sequence goes on from VZTT01067918.1 coordinate 26,748, forward strand.
ACTGCTATGACTAAAATGGTCGGGGCTGCCTTTGCCATGACAATGGGGATGCTGGAAATGCTTTTGTCTCCTCTCAGTTTGCATTCCAGGCCCTCACAGCAGCATTTTCTGGAGACATGGTCACCAATGTTGTCTGAAGAAGGTAATCTTTCCTGCTGATCACCTTTGAGCTCCTACAAGGAATGTTCTGATGCCTGACAGGGCGAGGGGAATGGGCTGGATGTGTGCAGGGACATCAAGTGACTTTGTCTGGACTCAATTCACCTCCAGCTTTTCCTCAGAAAAAGCAGCTCAGTGTGAAACACAAGACAGAATATCAGCCCAGAAGTTTCAAAGCCTGTGGGACTCTCCAGGATCCCACACCATCCCTGAGGATATGATGATGCAGTGCACAGATGACTAAGGAACAGCACACCACCAGCAAAATCAAGCTCTTCAAAAGCAGGCATGTACCAGCTGACTGCTTCTATTCTTGAGCTGTTAAATGTTTTTAGTAGCATTGAAGATCAAAACCCAGATTGTTCATTTATGGCGTAGCCCATGCTACCCAAAACTCTAGAGAGTCTGAAAGTATTACAACCTACTGATGAACTCCCATTAGCAAGTTTTTGTTTTTAATAAATAAAGTCCCATAGAAACAGAAAGTATTTACAATTAGATCAAAATTCTGAATATAATTCACAAGAGAAAATGCTATTTTTTGAGAAAATGTTTTCATATCCTCATAACAGTCATTTGTTCTAAATTAGTACATAGCAGTTGTCCATTAAATGAACATTTTTCCCTTAAGACCTATTCTTGTAGAAAAGTATTTCAGGCAAAACTTCTTAACCATGATGTAACCACTTAGAATCAGAACATGTCAGTGATTAGTAACTCACAATAAAATTAACACTTTGCATGGCTTGAGGAAAACATGGTGAATAATATCAATATGTGAGAAAAGACAGGGTGTAGGGAGAACAATATATTTTATTAGAGCAGCTGATACAGTTGAAAGAAAAGTAGAGACTTCTGGGCATTCAGTGCCTTCATCCTCATAAAGGATAACACCCATTCCTGCAAAACTCCTCTGATTGTGATTACATTACCACTCTCAAAATACAGGGATTTTTGGACTGAGTGGCTCACACACTGTCACTGCTGAATGGACAATTTCAAAAATATTGCTCCTTGCAGGACTGGGATGAAGCTCTTTGGTTAATGTGCTGCTGGGTTTCACAGATTTTTTTTCTCAGTGCTTTAGCAAAGTACTTTTTCAAATAATTTTGAATATTACTTCTGTAAGGACATGCCCTAGAATTCCTTTTTATTTGAAACTCCTTCTGGATTTCCATTTCAAGGGAAGCCAGTGGGAAATTGAATTGTTTAAGAAATGCAGGCTCAGACTGATGGCTCTTGCTGGGTGTTGCTGTTACAGGAATTCAGTGTTGGAGCTGGGGTCCATCCCAGTGCCAGCTCATCTCTGATCCATCCTCCACAGGAGGGGTGAGCTCTGCAGAATTCTCCCACTGAGGGATGCAAGGCAACACTTCAAATGAACAGTGGGAAACAACTTAAACCAGAGAGAGAATATTTTCTTTTGCATTGTAACAGCCACAGAAGTGTGAATGTAATTCCTGCTCAGCTGCAGCCACCTGAAACGTGCAGCAGCCCTGCAGTGCTGAGCAGGAGCTGCAATGCTGTGCTTGCTCCAGGGCCATCCCTCCTGAGCTACCTGAAACGACCTCCCTGCAAAGCTGGCAGGATCAAAGCTGTTCTCTGCAGCCTGGCAGTGACTTCATCTCAGTGCAATTCCACCTGTGGGCTCTACACCTGCAGGCTGAATGATCCAATTCCCCAAACTTCCTGGTGGGAATAACACTCACTACCGACCTCAGGCCCAGAGGTTACCTGAAATAAGTGCTGGGAAACGTTTCCAGGTGTGGAAGGCATGAGCTGAAGGATTAATTTTAATATTTACCTCTCTCAGCTTCTTTATTGCATAAATTGCATTGGCTTAAGAGTTTCAAGGTCTACATCAGGAGCAAAGCCAATTTCTACTCCCTGAAGATCCTACTCACACCTACATCACCTCCTTGTCCACTTAGGACTCACCACTCCCCTTGTCTCAGTTTAAGGCACGTTTTTTGCTACATAAATAAAATACAGACATGGGGAGGAAACCAAGGATATTGGGGACCTCTCCTGATTTTGATATTTAAGTTACAAATAGTGGCTTTCCCCCCCAGTATCCCCTCTTCTGGTCCACCTCTGTGGGTCCCTCTTCTTGATTTAGTCAGGGGTCACATTCACAAACTATCAGATGTGGGCAGGTGAAATGTGAATCTCTCACCTCAGTACCAAGAATACCCCAAAATGACACTGTTAGGAAATTTATCTTCTGTTAAATTTGTTCACTCTGCTGTGCCCTGCTCCCTGTGGAACTCTTAGGTGACATTATAGGGCAACACATGCACGAAAACCAATGACCTCAACAGCAGGAACATCTGCCAGCATCCTTGGATGAACATCTAGAGCTCAAGTGGAATTCAGGGTGCAGGGTTTCCATCACAGCTTTATCTTTACACAAGAATTAACCCAAACCTTGCTTTTGTTTAGGAGTTAACTTGTCACAACCTTGCAATTTTCCATGATCTTTTGACTGTTGTTCACTGGCAGTTTATCAAATAATTGGGGAAGAGGTTTGTACCAACCCATTCCAGCTGAGCTCTGGCTGCTGTGGGGTGGGAATTGCAGTAGCTGCTGCTCCACCTGCCTCAAACCTGCACGAGCAGAGGAATCAAAAGGACTCTGTGCATGTTCCTGCCTTAATTAGCTCTTGAAATGGCCTCTCATTTTTCAGTTTGCCCACAAATGAGTGGCCTGATTTTTCCTTGCACGGAGCCCCCTTTACAGAGCTCTGTCAGTGTCAAATCTTATTATGGAAGGCACGAGTATTTTCAGACCTGACACTTCTCCCTTTGGCCTTTGAAACTCTCCTGGGAAGTTCCACTAATCTGTGACTGAATTTTACTTTGCTGCTGCCTTGGGAGCACAAAATCGAAATTCAATACTTCAAACATTTCCCTGGAAATGTTCAAGGAGAAAGGTTTTTATTTAGTTGAAAATTTAACTGCATGCTCAAGTGAAGCATCGATCATACTTGGACAAGCAATTTTAAGAAATAACGTAGTTAAAAAATTAATTCTGAAAATACTGCCAACAATTTCATGATATAGATACTTTTAATATTAAAAGTAAATTGTAAATGTGTCTTTATAAACAATATGCATAAAATAGATCTACTATACTAAGCTCTCTCTTTTTAAATGCTGTTTCACAGTAATTTCTTAGGTACGCAAAGTTTTTCCCTCCAAGAAATAGTGCAATCTGAAGAACATACATCATGTCAGGGGTGAAGAATGCTCTGCTCATTAATACAAGTCCTTGTAGATCTCCTGTAGCAGGGGATGGAGGCTCATGTCCGTCTCGGTTTTCTTGATGACCTGCAGGAGCTGCACGTGCTCCGTGACGATCTGCCTGAGGTCCGTCATTTTCTGCAGCAGCTTTGCAAAGAGCTGCGAGGACTCGGGGTGGTTCAGCTTCAGCTGCAGCTCCAGGGCTTGCAGGAGGTTGTCCTGGATGTCTTCAATGGGCTTCACATTCAACAACCCCGGGCGGTCTGGGGAGAAGAAAGGGCTGTGAGTTCATCAGCATGGTAACAGCGGTTCTGTGCATGAATTTCTTACATGTTCCTTAGCAAATTACAGATGGCATTGCCTGGGAGCTGTCTGACCATCAGCTGGTCTGGGACATTTCACTGGGGTTTGCTCAAAGAGGTTTTAGGACTAGTCTTGGAAACATTTCCCCTGGGAAAAAAAGGGGTTGTGAGTTTATGAGCATCACAGCATCAATCCCGTGCATTGATTTCTCACACTTTTCCTGGCAAATTAAGCCTTTGCAGATGGCATTGCCTGAGAGCTGTTTGTGCATCAGGCAGTTTGTAAGGTTTCTCTGGGATTTGCTCTGTGGGGTTTTAGAACTAGTTTTATACTCTAGAACTGGGGTCTGTTCCTCCATCAGGCAGTTTGTAAGGTTTCTCTGGGATTTGCTCTGTGGGGTTTTAGAACTAGTTTTATACTCTAGAACTGGGAGCTGTTTCTCCATTAGGCAGTTTGTAAGGTTTCACTGGGATTTGCTCTATGGAGTTTTAGAACTAGTTTTATACTCTAGAACTGGGAGCTGTTTCTCCATTAGGCAGTTTGTAAGGTTTCACTGGGATTTGCTCTATGGAGTTTTAGAACTAGTTTTATACTCTAGAACTGGGAGCTGTTTCTCCATTAGGCAGTTTGTAAGGTTTCACTGGGATTTGCTCTATGGAGTTTTAGAACTAGTTTTATACTCTAGAACTGGGAGCTGTTTCTCCATTAGGCAGTTTGTAAGGTTTCACTGGGATTTGCTCTATGGAGTTTTAGAACTAGTTTTATACTCTAGAACTGGGAGCTGTTTCACCATCAGGCACTTGTAAAGTTTCTTTGGGATTTGCTCAGAGGGGTTTTAGAACTAGTTTTATACTCTAGAACTAGGTTTATACTCCAGAACTAGGTTTATACTCCACTACAGTGGATTTTCCACAGTAAACTGGAAGTGTGTGTGGGGAAAAAAAGAGTGAGATAGCTGGGGGATAAACAATCTCTGTCAGGTAATTCACTTCTGGAAAATCAACATATTCTCTGATGGATTTGCATGTAGCTGCTGCCACTAAAAATGTTTCCTGCTAAGGTGGATGTGAACCCATCAAAATTAAAAAAAAAAGAGACATAAACTCAACTTCTGCAGTTTACTTGATTCTCCAGCACTGAAAGTTAATGAAATTTTGAATGTCTAATTTTGTTAAATCCTCACATATGAAAGTGACCACCATGGATTTGTTACTGCTAAAATACTTAATACTGGATAACACATCCCAAATATCATAATACATCATGAAAAGAGTCAATAACTTAAATAAAATTTGCTGTGTAGCTATGAAATTGATTTCATAGGTTGGTCAATAAAAAGCAGTGCCTACTGCATGTCTTGAATCACTTCCCCAAGGCAATAATTCCATTTCAGCAAGGACAGGAGGTTGATCTCTATTAAAAATGTGAAAAATAAGCTGTTATTTCCTGTGATTTTTGTAACCTTTCTGAGCACTGAGTTCTCCTAACTCAGCTCGACTTGTGCTGCACACTGGCAAAAAGGCTGAGAGAAAACAAAGCTCTTTATAAATACATCGTGGCTTTACTTCATGGGGAGAAAAAAAACTGCAGTGTAAACTAAAAGGCAAAGCTGGCAGGAAAACAAATGAGTACACAGCCAGGAAAATGAAGGGCACTGATCAGGAAAGGATACTCAGCTCTCCAAGAGGTGAGGCTTAGGCAGAGTTTTTCAAAGAGAGGAATAAAAGTAATTTTGAATGTGAACCTGGATATTTGTTTGTCAATGTGCTTGTCTTGCAGACATTATTTATTTATCCCATTCAACTGATAACCCCATAAAATCTAGTTCAGAAAGTCTGGGAGTAAGTATAACAAAAGGTTCCTTTTTATGAATTTCCTTTGGCAATATTTTTGAGCAGTTTTTTAAAGATACCTAAAGAATTTTTGATAAACGTTAGATATTTATTTTTCAATTACCTGAATGCATTGCATGGGCTGCAGAATCGAGCTGACTTCTTTCTGAAACTTGCCAAATTTCAGCCCTTCAAAGCTGGTAATAATCTGGGGTTGGGATAGCTTTAAATTTTCCTTGTGTGCTGCAGCTGAACTCTGAGCTAGCTGGGCATGACTCAGTGTGCAGGGACAGAAAAAATCAGAGAGCACAAAGACATGGCCTCGATTTCCTCTGAGATTCATCTCTGCTTGCCCCCTGCTCCTTTGGGGTGGGAATTTTTTGGGGTGTGAGTTTTTCAGGAGCGAATCCCAATTCAAAGATTGTGCTTCAGAGCCCAGGACAAAACTCCACTGGGTCTGGAATTTATCAGGAGCCCCCTAAACTGAAGTGCAGTGAGACTGCAGTGGCTAAAATCCTGAAACCCCTTGAAAAACTCCAGTCTGATGATTTTCTAATGACCAGTGGAACCAGAGGCAGAAAAGATGACTCTGACAAAAGCCTAGGAGATCATCAGATGCTATTTTTAAATAAGCCAATTCAAGTGGAAGGAAAATTCCCATTGAAGGCAAGAGAGATATTTCATGAATGAGAACTTCAGGATACAGGCAGTGCTTTTTGGGTGTTGACAGTTTGCTATACTTTCTCAGTAAAAACCTCTTACAGAGGAAAATGCTGCTTCTGTTCCAAGAAACTTATCTAAATCAGGAGAAAACGGAAGTAAGAGGCAAAAGCTTAAACATCCAGCTATTATGGTATATTTCAAGCTGTTAAAATGCTCTTAAATATATATGTAAATAATAAATTAAAAATATATATGCTCCAGACCAATTTGGTTTTGTACCAAAAGGTGAGTTTTGTGCAGTAGGGAGCTGCACAGGGATGTGCCTTGCAGGAAAAAGGAAAATCCCTGGAGAGCACCACGGTTCCCTGTTATTTATTATGTTTCTTTATCCACATTTTCTTTTATGTTTTCATTCACTTCCTAGAGCTGCTTCAATTGGTTTGAAAACTCTGCAAGAAACTGTTCTAAGTCAGAAAATGTTCACAGTGACTGGGAAAGGCCAATAACCCCAAAGTTCTGAGTGCCAGCAGCACCACTCTGTGTAAATTGGTATTCTCTACTGTCTCAGGGGAAAATACTTTGTTTATTTATTTACTGGATGCCTCTTTCATGTCCCTAACAATAACTGCAATCTTTTTTACCTGTTCCTCATACATGAAATTGCCACCTGCATGTCTTTACCTTTCATTATCTTTGAATGAATGCATTTTGCATTTAAATGCACGTTCTAAAATCTCAGTACAAAAAGCCAGGCAAAGATCTGGCTGAGTGAACACATGGGTTCTTTCTTTATTCTTTTGCTGAGGCAGATGTGACTCAGCAGTTTGGGGTTTGTCTTCTGTCACATGGATTGTTGTCACTTTGGTTCAATGCTTCCAGGGATGATCTGCAGTTCTTGCTCTGATTACAGAGCATTTCTTTGTTCTAACAAAGTGCAGGATTTGTGTGGCAGTGAAACAGGAACTACTTCTTGGTAATAGTCAGTGATAAAACTTCAAATTTTACTGATCTGAGGATGCAGCAAAAAGATTGAATACAGTGTTTACACCACGAGCAGGGACTTGTGGCTTAAAATTTAGGGTAAAAACCACACAGAAAACAGAGAAAGTGACTCTAGAAACATCTCTGGATTTAAATACCAGTTTGACTGCACATGGACTGGCAGAGTGTGGGTCTTTACAGGGACACTCTGCCCCAAACACTGCTGCATCCAAACATTCCTGTATCCAAACATTCCTGTACCCAAACATTCCTGAATCCAAACATTCCTGTATCCAACCATTCCTGTATCCAACATTCCTGTATCCAAACATTCCTGTACCCAACATTCCTGTATCCAAA
>VZTT01067918.1:39154-57599 GCA_013400855.1 Buphagus erythrorhynchus
TCCTAAACCTATCAAGGGTTCCCCAAATAATTAAATTGTCCTAAACCTATCAAGGGTTCCTCAAATAGTTCAATTGTCCTAAACCTATAAAGGATTCCCAAACAAATTGTCCTGAGAAACCTAGCAAGGTTTCCTCAAATAGTTAAATTGTCCTGAACTTATCAAGGGTTCCCCAAATAGTTAAATTTTCCTAAACATCTCAAGGGTTCCCCAAATAAACTGTCTTGAGAAACCTATCAAGGGTTCCTCAAATAGTTAAATTGTCCTAAACCTATAAAAACAAATGTCCTCACAATGTTGAAATGATTTACAGAAAGGCCAAGAAAAGTGGGGGTAGGAACACTGTTTTGAAGTATGCAGGAGTTTTACCTTTTCCTCTGTTTGTTTGCTTTTTGTTTTATAAAATGTTCTGAAATTCCAGAATTCAAAGTTTGGAATGTTTAACAAAAGGTTAAAATTATATTTCTTTTACCTCAATTATAACAGCTTCTATAAAAGAGAATCTAATGAGTGTAAAGGAACCTCCTTTTTTTTTTTTTTTTTTTTGGTAGAAAGAGAATATTCCCATTTTGATTCCTTTATTTACTTTCATGTTCCTTTCATGTTCTACCCTAGGAAACACTGCAAGCAATACCAACTTTATGGTATTGATCATCTGATAAATGGAACCTTTTGCTGTTAACTCCTTTAAAAATAACAACGTTAGGATGTATTTAAACCCACTCAACTTGTCTTTGGGAAAGAAAAAACAAATACCATTCTACAAACCACAATTCAGAACACAAGAATGAAATAAACTCAACTGGAACAAATCAATGTTGAAAGCAGCTTAGAAAAAGTAGTGCCAGAATATTTGCATTAGGATCTGGAAACAATCTGTTCCAGAATATGCAAAAGAAGCTCCTGGGTTTAAAGAAGTGGTTATGTGAGGATTTCTCAAATTCATTTGAAGAATCTTTCCCTCAGAGGATTAATGAATGAATATTTCATTGTTGCACTGAACAAATCCCAGTGATATGAATAGGTTTGTTAACATACTTGATTAATTAATTAAAATACAAGGGATTATAATCCAACAATTGGACTAAAGAAATAATTGTTAAAATTGAAGGTCATTTTTGATTGCAGATTTTAATGCCTTGTAGGGATGCTCCTTCTCATAGTTTTATATTTACAGCTTCAGACCACGACATTCCAGGAGGAACAGTGTGAGGGATTAAATTATTTTCCCACTTGCACTGAGGATTTCAGTGTGAAACTGAAACAACAAACACACTGCACTGAGAAAAGCCAGGAGGAGAAGGAATTTTTCAGGTAATGACATTTTTGGCAGCAGCAAAACCATTAAATATGCATCTGCACATATGGATACGCACACATGTGGAATAGTGGAGTAACAAGACTGCAGAAGATGCTTTTAAAATGCATATTTTGGTTCTAGGAGGTAATTTCTTTCTTTTCTTTCTAGTAGGAGCACCAAGTACAAAAAAAAGTCATTATTAGTCCATGTCCACATGGTTTAGAAAGCCTGTATTACACCACTGGCCTATTCATGATAGATGAAAATCAAGAAAGAGTTCAAAATAACCAAATATTTTTAAAATATAAAGATTCAGATGAACCTGAGAGTAGAATCCTCTGTCAAACGAGCTCTGTATAGCCCAGGAGATTATGAATCTCATTCTAGTTTTGATACACTCACTTGCATATCCAAATGTTTTAAATTAATTCAGATCATACAGCAACTAAGAAATAACATGAATTTAAACTATGCCCGTAGTAAACATGTAACATAGTAAACACAGTAAACATTGATGCTCCAGAGCACCAAATCCATTGATAAAAACATCAAAGTTGTAACCACTAAATACTGAGTGTCACTTCTGCAGTGGTATTTTCAAAAAAGGCTTGAAAATTGGCAGCACTGAAAAGCTGGATGCTGTCTACTGGTTTATTGCTGTTTCTAATGTGCCAAACTTTAAAAACTTCCAAGAAAAAAGGAGAATTAATTGATGTAATTATACATTTACTGGGTGAGAATTGCAGTGGTGGAACTTCCAGACATGAGCAGGTTGCACATCAGTTTCTGCAGAATAAATAAACTTAGCTAATTCAAACTTTATGTATTTCATGCTGAAAATTTACTCACATTGTAAGTGCCCACCACATCTAAAGCTTTTATGTGAGGGGTACACCCAATTTCTGGACAACATTAAAATGATTATTTTAATTGCCTTTAAGGAAAGGAAGAAATACCTTTTTATGGAGCCTGAAATACCTCTGTGTTCTTTACTGTCTTTGAAATTATAAAGGAAAATAAAATACAGTCTCTCTTGTAATTCTGATATTAAAATTTCTGCCAATGATTCTAGAAAATACATCAAGCTAAGAGTTATAAATAAGTTTCAGAAAACTATTTTGTTCTTCAGGTATTAAAATATGGTTACCAAAATGGTCAGATATTATTTATCCTCCTCTCACTGATACAGAAGATTTCTATGCATTGCAAATGAAGTTTCCAAGGCAACCCACAAACCCACTTAAAAGTTCCTTACTTTTCCAAGGGTTTCCTGTCCATTCTCCTAAAATTCCAACTGCACCAGCACAGGGCACTGATGTGACCTGAGCTAACCCAGAGAAAAGCAGGAATTCATCAGAGCATCGTCAGAATGAGCATCACCACAGGTCAGCCTCATGGCTGGAATCATCTGCCACTCAGGAAAAGGAATATTCCTCAGGGAACAGCAATTCCTGACAGCTCGAGAGCCACGTTAAACAGATAGTGTGGGAGATAACCTCTGGGCAAGGAGGAGGAAAACGGGAACAGAGGATCAGGGAATACAAAAAGGTTAAGGTGACCTTCAAATTCTTGTCCCCGTTTCAAGTATTTTATTAGGTGAACTTGGAGTTTTTTCAAATAATGTTTACTTATTCTATCTAAAAACATTTCCTGTGTTTCAGACACAGCTTGAAATGTGGAACTGCCAACAGCAAAGTGAGGTTTTTTCTTTTTAGGTTGGGTGTTCTGTAGTTGGGTTTTTTTTTAAAAAAGCTGCGTCGTCAACTTGGCAAATCATTTACCGGGGAAAAAAAAGGAAGAAGCAAAAAGAAAAGGGAACTGACTGATTTGTCTGTGGTCTTTCCTGTCAGGATGGCCCTGGCCTTGGCCTTGGTCAGAGGGAAGGATTTGATGTAGGAGTCGTACAGGTGCTTGGCCAGCGCCCGCAGGTCGGCGGACTCGGGGTTCAGCTGCTCGATGTCGCTGGAGATCTCTGCCAGCAGCTTCTCCTTCTCCGCCTGGGGCATCCTCCCGAACCTGATGGCTGAGGGACATCACAGGAGTTACAAAAAGCACATTTCCGTGGCTGTCCTGCCACCTTTCTGCACCTCAAAAAGCACGTTTGGATTTTCCGTTACCTTTCGGTGCCTGAAGCTTGTGTTAACAGGGTTGGGCAAGCAAGGAAAGAGGGTTTTGTAGAGTCACTGAGGCAAAACAGCTGAAGGGATTTAAAGAAATGTAAGCAAACAAATCTCACAGAGAAAACCATCTCTGTGCCCATTATAACACCTTGCTTAGAAATGCAAACCTGCTGGTGAAACCCCCTGGTTCTACATCCAACCTACATAAAATGCAAAGAATATTTAAGATATTCGAGTTCTGTTGGCCCAGGGTAGGAACCACCATTGAGCCTTGTATTGTTTTGAACAAATCACCACATAGACCTGAGATTCTTCATTTGTTTAGAAACAAAACCCTCACATGCCTTGCAGGAACAAATTTCTAAATAGCTCAGCAGAATTTAACATAGCAAGTGCTATAAAGTGTTAATATGAGAATTAAGGAATGGGGAAGAAGGTTGTACAGGGAATAAAAAGCTGGAAAATGCTGAGTTGTTCGTGGTACCTCTATGTATGGGCAGTACTGAAAAACCAGGAAATGGTTCTACCTTATCCTATGAGCTCCAAATTGCTCAAATCTCCTCTGCACCTCCTACTTTTCCATCCATGTACTTCTTATCCAAGACTATTTATTCATATGGGGACTGACTGGAGAATGTTTCCAATGAGCCATCAAAATCAAGACTGATTTATCACATGATATTTCAGTAAACAGAATTTATTTTGTTTTATGAAAACAAAACAGAACAAAAGAGCATCCAAACAAAAAACGGAAGGAAGAAATCAAGGTTTTTGCATTTTGGCCCTAGGGGGAAATGGAAATATTATGAATATTTTTTCAGTGATTAGTGTGTTTCTTGGGTAAAGTGCTGCTAAGATCATATAGAGATGATTTTACTGGGGATGTTTATTTTGGAAACAAGCAGCCACTTTTCTATGAGTTTGCTGCAATGTGTTGATAGGCAAACAGGACATTTTTTCCCAAGAATAAATAATTATGTCAGAACACGTTCCCTCTCTCCATTTTTCCTATATTATATTTATTGATCAGTTGTCTTATTTCATGGCTGTAGAAACAAAGTTGTTTATTTTTATGACTCAACTCCTCTTTCAGCAACCTCAGGCTGTGAGTGATACGTGCTGGATAATTCTGAATTATTTGGGTGTCCTTTATATTAAATTATATTGAACACCAGCAGGGGATGATTCTGTCGTGGGGCTGTTCCTGGGAGCTGAGGTTTGCAAAAGCAGGTTCATAATCTGGAACCCGCTGGCAGAAGACTCCATTCCATCAAAAGAAAAGGTGATCAGGACTCAAATGTATTTTAAATATAACATTTCATTATAAAGTATATTTTAAATATAACAATTCATTAACAACAAGGAGGGCTGTGGATCAAGCATTCCTATCTTACAATTTCATAGACATAGGATTTATTTTTTCATAGAATAAATTATTTTAAATATATATAGAATATATTTTACTGGTGAGATACCAGACGCAGTGGATTCTGTTCAATGTTTATTAGCATTGCAGGCAAAATGTGGGGCAAAATCAATTTTGTGGGACTAGCCTAGGAGTTTCCTTTTGTAAAAATCCTTGTCACTGTCATTTTCAGGGGGCTGAGACAAAAATCAGAGAGAGGTCAGGCAGTGAGAGGTTTATGGGAGGAATTGGGAAAGGGGGATTTTGGATGAGAGGAGGAGGAGGAGGGGCTGATGGTGATGCCACTTCCAAAGGTGAGGCTGGGAAAAGGAGAGCCTGGAGAAGGATCAGTGGGGGTGGGAAGGGCAGGGAAAAGCCTGGGAGAGCTCTGGAAAGCTGAGAGGGGTTCGGTGGCAGCTCCTCTGCCAGTAATCCCAGGCTCTGCAGGTCTGGGCAGGGGCTGGAACCTGGGCTTCTCTCCCTGCCTCAGCAGCTCCTCCCTTCCCTTGCACTGGCAGGATTCTCCAAATGAAATGTCAGGAGCACAGAGCCAATGGTGAGCACAGCCAGCCCCTCATGCTGCATTCTGTCCTTTGGTTTCTGTGCAAGAACTGCAATATTTACCCTTAGTGCAGGTTTTACTGCTTGGAGAAGTTAAATGTGAAAAAGATGATAGTTAATAGACTGTTCTGTAGGGCACTGCTCCTCTGATTGTCTGGATTCTTTCTGGGCATAAAGGAGACCCCAAATAGCCATAAATACAGTTTGTTACATAGGAAACCACAAGGTAAAGCCAGGCTGGATACCTGTCTGGTTTTAGTGGAGATGTGCCCAGATTGAGCAATCCCCTGCTCCCAGAAGTGATGACAAAGACATTGCCATGTGTTCTTTTATTCCCATTCCAGTAGCTGCATTAATACCAGCAGTACTTTCAGCAGAAGAGAACAAAATCAATGACATTTTAAAACTAAAACTTCTGCTCAGTGGCACTTCAGAACACAATCTGCACAACTCAGGGTCAAGCCCAGAGCAGCACTGTGGCTAGAGAAGGAAAGGAAAACAATATTCCAAGCATGAGAACACCACTGTCTTCTTTAACCTTTAGCCAAGTGGTATGGAGCATTTCTACGTGAAAAAATGTGGCTGTAGCTGCTGAGTGGCTCCTTGCAGCCCCCATTTTGTCCTGATCATTTTGCAATAATACATCCACACAAGGACAGGCACAGACTGGACCCCTCAGGCACAAATAATCCACATTCTGCTTCAAAGCATTTCAAATCCTCATAATTTCCCTACCCGAGTGGCTGAAGTGTGATCTGGAGATGAAACATCAAAATGTGTCCCAGTGCCATTGGTGAAACCCCCTGGCTCCACCTCCAATCCACAAAAAAAAATGCAAAGAATATTTAAGATATTAAATTTCTGTTGGAACTTTAATTCCAAAGGTAGGAATCTGGTAGGAACACCTCCAGTGTTGCATTTCTTTATGCTTCTGGGTCCTCAAAGGTGAAATTCAGCTCTTTTTAAAATATTTGTTATTAAACTATGAAGGAATGAGGGTGCTTTGTGCAAGGCAATGTAACCAGAGCAGGCAAAATAAAAAAGGCAAGTGTAGAAGGCAAAGTTTGAATAGAAACTCGGAGTCCTTGCTGGGAGAACTCCTGGTTGGAGCAAAGGAAAATGTTCCTTGGAGCCCTGGGGCAAATGGCTTTGCCCTTTTCCTGCCTCTCCCAACTCCCAGAACCTGGCTGGGGCCACAGCTTCTGCCTGGGCAGTGGCTGAAGAGGGAAAAACACAGGTGAAATGTGAATTTGAAAGCTGTTCTAGATGTTGTGAGCCAGAGAGAATGGTCTGGGCCATCCCTTCCTGATGGAACTGCCCGTGGATCCCACGGACACAACTGGGAGCTGTGCTGCCAGGCCATGGGAGAATTTGGCATGCACCTTGAAAATAAGAATAAAAAACCCTCCTGAATTACTATAAAAATACCCACAGTAGCATTTCAAAATTAGATTTATTTTTAAGTGTTACTGTTGCATCCCAGGAATTTGAAAACCGTATTTTCTATTAGCAAAACATTTCCCAGACCAATTTACATTCAGTGCATGTATTAAAACTTTGCAAACCACAGTCCAGCTTTCCTCTTGGGGACAGCACGCTCATTTTTTATATTGAAAATAATGAAAGTTCTAAAAAAACCACAGAGAAATTATTTTCCCAGTCATGTTTGCAATTCTTTACCCTTAGAATTACATAAGTCTCTATGTTATGACATTTAATTCCTGTTTTTACTCAGCTTTGCCAAGGCAAGGCAACAAAGAATCTTCATTATGTCCTTCTGCCCAAACATTCATAAGTATTTCCACATGAATTGCTCTGTTAATTTTACATTTCAGAGGGATTTTCTTCTAGAGCAGTATTGTGATATTCTTCATGCAATTACTTATGGTAAAGAAGGCAACCACAGATGTGGGTGTCCTAGGAAGGAGGAGGACAGGGATTTTTAAAACTGTACAATTCAAGAAAATGAGTATTTTCATTTCAAATATGTTGTGTTTCAGTATGAGAAGTGCTAACTCAGTGAATGCCAACAGCCCTTGGTAAGTGACCTTAAACTCAAGTTTCTATTATTCACAAAGCCTCAGATCCTCTAACCCAGCTTTCATAATTAAGTTTTTGGCTTCCAGGAAAGGCATCTTGAGCTCCAGCAGGCAAAAGGGTCTAGTCAGAAAATAAGACAGTGAAGTGAAAAATAGCCATTACACAAGGAATATATTCAGGAAGAACTACCAATGAGCAGGAATGATGGAGAGTAAAACCAACTCATGTTCCATTATGTATTAAAGCAAGAAAAGCAAATGTGCACCTATCTGATTTTGATGTTAAAGCAATCTCAAATCACAGAGAGGTTCCTAAACTCAGGGCAATCTCTCTGACATGTATTTCTAAACTGAGGATGTGGATATTCCAGCAGCACACCCAGCAGTTGTGTTATGTTCCATGTTATTTTGCAGAAGCACTGCTGCTGGAAGCTCCAGGTGCACTCACCATTGTGTGACATTCCAACAGCCAGGCACTTCTGAAACCTGCAGTACTGACATTTATTCCTGCTTTTCTTATGGATCCTGCAGTTCAGATCACACCTGTCGTAAATTAGCTTTAACCTGATTGTTCTTCGAAAAAAGCCCTGCAGAAAACAGAAAAAAAACCATGGGAAAGGATGCAGGAAACTGCCAGTGCCACCCTGGCCCTCTGCCAGGAGAATTTCCAAGGGAAGCAAAGCTCCCATTGCCATCCCCTCTGCTCCCACCTGGTGTGTCCCACTCAGTTTGACAGAGGGATAAAATTCTCAAAAATTTAAAGGGGTTTAAAGGACATCAGGGATGTAATTTCAGAGCACAACTCCAAAGGAAGCAAAGCTCTGTTTATTATGAACACAACTATTATGAACCAAACGTGACATTTTCAAAATTTAAAGTTCACTCCTAATGTAGAAAAGTTGTTGTAAACCATGACAAATCAAAAATTCTGCCAACAGCAGTTCAATTTCTAGTAAATGAAAATGGTTCTGGGTTATTTCTGTTTTTACAGTTTAAAGATGCTTTTATGGATCAGTCATAATTAATTAATAAAGTTTATCCAGAGTTATCACCCTTTTTTCCTTGTAAAAATTATTTTTTCCTTATGGGGAATAATACTAAAAGCACAATGACAAGTTTTATTTATATAATCAACTGTAATTTAAGTAATGTACTTTGTACTTATTGCTTTATGTGTGTTCCTAATTCATTGCTAAGAATTATATTTAAGCTCTGGATTGGTTCTTTCCTTTTAGTTATTTCCTCAAGATACTGAGAATGGAGAAGATGGGAATTTCACATTAAACTCTAATGTTTTTCTTTGACCTCAATGAATTATTAATAATTTAATTCTCTGACATTTCTTCTCTCCTTCTTGAGGACTGAGATTTTTACAGCATTCATTTGTCCTTTACGTGTTATAAACACTAAATATCACTGATGTAAAAAAAAAATCAGTGGGGTTTTAAAGCAGAACGCACATTCCTTGAAACCATCAGACTTCTCTGTGGTCACCTAAAATGTGTAAAATGGGTAAAGAAACTCGAATTAATCAGAATAACAGAGCCTGAATTTTAATTGCTCAAAGTTTTGGAGCTGGGCACGAGTTTGGTCTTGCTGTGCTCCAAGAATTCAGATTTTCTGCACATGACATCCAAGACAGCAGGAATGAAATATGCTTCCATGACTGAAAGAAGAGGGAAAAATGCACAAAAAATTGAATAGATCAATACCATCAACAAGAAAAAAGCGAGCTAGGTTATTAAAAAAAAAAACTTATTATTTTTTCATAACTCCTGCTTATTAAGCCATAAATTATACGTGGGAAAATTGACGTGAACACCTAAAACTTTTTTTTTTTTTTTTTCACCTTGCAGCCCTCGCAGGCGTGCACGCCGTAGTGGAAGCCCGAGGCTCTGTCCCCGCACACGCGGCACTCGATGGCCATCAGCGAGCTGGACGCCTCCTCCTGGGGCGCCTTGTACGGATGGACTTTTTCTGAGAAATACGGCGGGGACGGAGGCTCCATCTTGATGGCACCTGTGACCAGAGAGGAGTGAGGTGACAAAGCCAGCTAAAGTCACGGAGGGAGCAGTGGGGAACACCCGCATCATCCCAGGGATGCTCCGCAGCGGGGGGCAGCAGTGGGGAACACCCGCATCATCCCAGGGATGCTCCGCAGCGGGGGGCAGCAGTGGGGAACACCCGCATCATCCCAGGGATGCTCCGCAGCGGGGGGCAGCAGTGGGGAACACCCGCATCATCCCAGGGATGCTCCGCAGCGGGGGGCAGCAGTGGGGAACACCCGCATCATCCCAGGGATGCTCCGCAGCGGGGGGCAGCAGTGGGGAACACCCGCATCATCCCAGGGATGCAGGGATGCTCCACAGCGGGGGGAGCAGCAGGCAAAGGCTGCAGGAGGAGCTGGAGCTGCATTTGGAGCTGGAAAAGATGGGAGGGGCAGATTCTGATGGAGAAATTACAGATTTTTTATTACAGATCTAACTTTCAGCTCTTCAGTGTGGAATGGTTTGAAAATGGATATTAACAATTACTGTATGGAGAACTCAGGCTTTACTCAGTCTCCACCTGGTTTATTACTGTAAGGTGTGGAGAACTCCTACAGGGAGATAGGGAGGTGTGTCTAATCTAGTTTAAAAAATATTCAACTGTCTAATAGAGTTATATATTGAATAATATATTATTCCATTATATATATATACATATATATATATGATAAAATAGTATCAATGTTTCAAGAAATTTAGCTCTCTCCTGGGGAGAACTGTTGAACTCCGAGTGCAGTTTAGAGATAAATTTGCTCTTCTGAAAGTTTCTAATTAAGAGAGTAATTTCTAATATTGAATGATCTCAAACAAGTAAGTATGATGTCTTTGAATCAATTATCACTGGTCACAGAAGACAGCTGTGACATTTGAAAGTTACATTACATCAGGAGTGATGTAACAGTATTAAAGAAGGTGAATATTTTTATTTTTCCAGATGGGCTATACTATACAAACTAGAAAGATTTATTCCTATATAAACTGGGAAGAAATTATCTAAGTAAAGATAAGGAGGATTTATACCATCTGAACTCTGCTGCACTCTTTAAAACTACTTGGCATTAAATGTAATGAATATTTCTAATTAAACAAAAGAAAAATAAATGACTAGCTGGAAAAACATCCATTCATTTATTACAGTAGTAGTGCAGAGACACACAGCACCTGCTTCACTGTACCACCAAAATTAAATACCACCATTTCCCCAGCGAGAATTCCCTGAAAGAGTTCCTGTACAAATTGCTACAAATAAAAGTGAGGTCAGATGTAAGCAGAATTGGATCCTCAAAAGAGTTCCAGGCACAGCAACCTCACATTCCTACTCTGAGCAGGAATGCAGTAACAATTTCTTTAGGAATAGGTCACTTCCTTTCTTGAAAGGAGGATTTAGTGTAATTTTGTCACTGTAAATTGTGCAAGAGCAGCATGTTTCATAGCAAGTAAATAGTCCAGGAGCTGGGATAGAGTTGTAACAATGCTGTGGCTCAGCTGTAGCCAATATTTCTACTCCATCCATTTCTGAGGCTGTTTGGAATTTAAAAGCTGCACATATTAATAATTCACATGCTCTGCATGCTGGGCATTTTGCAACATTCAGGGTGTTTATTCTGCATTGTGTGCACTGAGCTTCCAAGGAAAAGCTGCACACAAGGGGCAGGAATAGGAGACAACAGAGGGGTTCATGTGTCTAATAACATGGAATTTTGGATACTTTATGATGTATTTCCGAAACTCCAGTTACCCTGCTCTGGCAGGATGAAGGTCTGCTATGGGCATTCTCTCTTTTCTATCTGCCCTGCAAGAGCATCTCTGCTGACACAGGAGATCTGAACCCTAAATCCATTTGCTGTTAGCACACATTCCAGGGAATGAAGGAAACGTGGGCATGAGGGAAACACTTCCAAAAAGACAAAGCTTACTTTGGCAATCCTGGAGCTTGATATCATATTTATAATCCAGGCCTGACTGGTCAGCTCTGGCTAGAGGAAGATCTTCATAGTGTGGGGAGGAAATGCTCGAGAAGTCAACAGTGGTGAAGGGCTTGATGTCAAAGGAATGTGTGTGATCATCCATGGCTGACAGGTCCACGGGGCTGATTCCAAAATTCAGGGGCCAAAACGGCATTTCTGTGTCAACCATTGTAATCCCTGCAAGCACCAACAAGAAAAAGACATTTGACATTTTAGAAGGACATTTTAAAAGACATTTCATTGATCTCAAATACATTCAGCCCCAAGCTGAGCTCCAAGTGTCCCATGTCCACAGGCTTGAGAGGAAAATTTTAACTGCATCTCTCCAAAGCATGCATATCAATAAAATTAGAAGTTTTCCACAAATGATTCTCATTTTTGCAAATTCTAAGCATCATTCTTCCCAAGTGTCTAAAAATCACAAGGATTTTTATATGAAGAGAAAACCCCAAAGTAGCTGGTATTAAACAGTGGTGGTTTTCCTCCAAATAACCAGAAATATTTGAAAACTGTGCTCATTCAAGTTTGCCAAAAGTTTAATCCCAGTCTTGAACCCAAGGATCAAGGAAATGTAAGTTACGACTTTTCAAATTCCATATATACTTATGCAAACCTTGAAAGCAGTAAACAAATAAGAAACTTCTGCAAAAATCTTCTGCAAATTGAGTGAATTTAGATTGAGATATGTTTTTCCAAGTCCTCTTCTGACAGATAGCTGAACCAAAACCCTTGATTTAGACAGATTTCAACTATGAAAATGTTTGTAAGTTACAGCAAGTGCAAAGGTTATTTTATAACCAGTGTCTGTGTTTAATTTTCCACAATTTATAAAAAGAACATTCTACCCTAAAAATAGAAGAGATGTTTCAGAACTAAAATAGCTTGGTCACTTTGGCTGTTTAATTTGGACTTTAGACCCAATCAAGTGAGTGGCCTTTAACCTCTAGATAGCAGAAACTTTGATTTGATCTGCTTGGAATCAAAACTACTCTGTCACACAGCCAAAAGTGCTGTTGCAAAATGGAGATATTGGAACAGAGGTGCTCCAGAATTCGGAGCTCATCCTGTTTTTGGCAGGTAAGTGAAGGTGGGACTGCCCTCCCCATCAGCTCTGCTGAAATGCCAGTGCCTGGAAATGGCTGCACTTCTCTTTGCCTTCCCTCAGGAATGTCACCAGCATTCTTCCCCCTTCTAGGACTCCCAGGACAGCCCTTCAGTTCTTCTGCCTTGACATTGACAACAAAGGCTGCAAGGAATCTTTTTAATTCTTAAATTTGAGAGGAGAGATTCTCACTGCAGTGGGAACAAAGAGGTGCTGCTGGATCCCACTGGATGGGATACTAAGGATGTTATCCTTAATGGAAGTAAGGAAACAACAGGATTTCTAATTGCCACAAGTGGCAAATCCCTGGGGAAAATACATGACAGCTTGTCAGAGGACCTTGGTGTTGTGTGTCATCTCCCCAGTGATCAAGTTTCAAGCCCAGGGCTCAAATCATGAGCTCTGCCCAGGCTCCCCCGGGAATGGTGACATTCCTGAGGCTGCCAGAGCTCCAGGAGCCTTTGGACACCACTGCCAGGGGTGCCCAGGGTGGGATTTTGGGCTGGCTGTGCAGGGCCAGGGGTTGGACTGGATGATCCTTGGGGGTCCCTTCCAACTGAGGAGATTCTCAGATTCTGGGACATTTTCTGTGAGCACAAAGTGCAAATCCTTGGCCATCAACACTGGGAAATGTCTTCCCAAAACAGATTTCCCAAGGAAACAATAAACCAGAACAGACTCCTTAAGAGCCCATTTCTTGTAATGACCAGACATATCTTTTAAAAAATACAGAAATCAAGAGACATTTTAAATTGGTTTACATTCCTTTAAGCAAGTGACATCAAGGGCTGTTGCTTTCTGCTGGAGCTGTGCCTCAAGGGTGAAGCATGGCTCCAGGCACATTCCCAGTCACAGCCCAGCATTCCCAGGGATCCCCAGGTTGCTGTGTGGACAAGGAATAACTGCAGGAAGTCAAGAGGCAGGAGGGCTCATCCCCAGAGCTGCCCTTGCTCAGACCCCTCCCTGCTCTGAGGCAGCCCCTGGGGAGGTTCAGCCCCTGGGGAGGTTCAGCCCCTGGGGAGGTTCAGCCCCTGGGGAGGTTCAGCCCCTGGGGAGGTTCAGCACCTGCTCAAAGGCAGGACATGCTCGGGCCACTCACTGAGGAGACAGAACTCCATCACTGATCTCACTGAAACATTAACAGCTTTCCTGCACTCCCCATCAAAATCTGAGACATATTCTCATAGTCTTGACACTTCACCACTTTGTCTTTTCAAAAAGACAAAGAAGCTTCACTTTGCAAACCCCTGTGAGCTGAACAGCGAGTTAGAGCTGAGCTGGATTTCCCTTCACTCAGCCCATGGCTGGGATGTTCTTGAGAAGGCAGTGCTGTATGACATGAGTAATTCTGTGAAACTCCTGCATCATTACAAGCCAGTGTGCATGAACTGCCCTGTGTACAGATATCTCACAGCTTAGAAAAACTCAGATAAGCAGGTGAGTCCAGAGGTCTGGCTTGGCATGTACAAGCTCCAAAATCTAAGAGCTTGTAGTAATTCCTTATCAGAAACCTTGTTTCCCAGTCAGCACAGCCAAATCTTTTCAGCAAAGTCTACCAAAAAATGCCAGAGTGGTTTCGTGGTAAAAGTATTTCTAGCCTGGAACCGTGATGGTTTAGATTTTTATTATATTTTAGAAGAAACAAACTAAAATTAAATAATTAATGAGTAACCTGTTGTTTTAAGCATCACTGAATATAAGGAGTTTGGTTTCATGCATGTTGTTTTTTCCCTACTAATTGTTCTTTTCTCTATGTCTGTCCAAATCACACACATGCTCTGTATGCTGAGAACAGAGGAAATACAAATGCCAAGATCACCTGAAGAGAAAACCAGGGAATTGTGGCTGCACCCATTGGCTACTGAGTAATTCTGCTTTATCCCACTCCTATTTCTGATGTAAGGTAATAAAATCTGGAGCCAGCAGCCATTTACAAATCTTTAGGCAAAAGCCTATAAACTCCACCCCTTCCAGAGGTTAACATCCCATGACTCTCAAAATCCCAGAGTAATATTGTTCATAAGCATTTCTGAATGATGAGAATTCCCAGGTTTGCTCAGGTTTTTCGGTATAAAACACAAAGCATCTTGTTACAGTTTTAAAGTTCCAGTCTTCACATATGATTTAAGCAAATTAAGGGTATCTTGTTCAATTTAACAAAATTTTCTGTTACAATAGAAACAACAAATTTCAATTTTCAGATGAATTTATATTAGAAATAGTAAAATGAAGGAAACATTTTCCATGCTATTTTTATTCTTGCACTATTGAAAAACAAAATGTGAAGACTGTTCCTATCTTTAAGGGTTATTTCACAAATACTTCTATTTTGCATGTAGCTTTACTTGATTTTTGCCATGTACTTTGTCTTTTTCCCTCCTCAGGAAAGGGGAATGACAACATTTCCCTCTGGGGGAAAAAAAAATCAACTAATTGTAGTCTTCTCATAGCGTTAAAAGAACCAAAAAACAACAGCCAAGATTTTAAAAATCCAGTGGACAAGTCCAATGAACAGACTAGAGGATGCTTTTATAACTCCCAGCTGCTTGTGTGACATCCAGGTAATAGATCTGTCAGTATTTATCTGATTTAGAAGATTTTCATTGCAAAAATCCTTCTCAGCCAGCACAAGGCTGTGCAGAACAGCAGCAGAGATGTTATTCAGGAAGTCAGATGGAGGAGCTTGGACATTTAATCCTCCAAAAGAGCAGGAGTGAAAGAGATAATGCTGCTGAGATAATATTTAGTTCTGCTATGGAGCTTTCCAAGTGCCTTCACTGTGTTTCATCTCCTGTGGAAGTGCTCAGGGTTATGTGCAAGAAAGCAAAGGCACTGAATTCACCTGGCACAGCCAGCCTGGGTTATTCTGCTGCTGACAGGCAGAAATCTCACCTCATCAATCACCTCATCCCCTAACTGCTCTGCTCTCCAATTCCTCAGACAGTTATTCCCTGCATTTCTCCTGCTAGGAAAACATCAAATCTAACAGAGGAGATTGCCATGGTATGAAAAACATCCTGGATCACGAGCTGCTCTTTACCATAAACACTACCTGTGCTCAGGTAACCTGAAGGGCCTGTTGTGCTGCATTCTAGACACGCTCTTTCCAGACAAAACTACCAAAATATGACCCTACAGGTATTTAATGAAGCAACCAGGACATCCCAACTGACAGGGGTTACAGAAAATAAGAAGACAAAAATAAATAGGCAAAGCCTCTCAGCTCTGAAACATTATTAAAATCAAGGAAGGTGTAATAACATGGCATAGGCAGGTGTAAATATGGACAAATTGATATGTGAACTAAATAATGCTGTGGGTTTTTCTTAATGAAGACAAATTTCATGGAATAGATTGGATTTCCTCTCATGTATAAATGTGTCAGAGTTTGTCAAGTAAACTCATATGCAAGTCCTGAAGAACTTAATGGGACTTCTGACAATTAATTTAATTAAGGCAGCTCAGACCCTCTATGAAATAATGCCCCACATAAGTTGGTTAAGATCACACAAAAATTCTCAGCTTTTAGGAAAAATTTAGAGATGGTGAAGGAGCTTGATACCCCATAGATTTAATTTATTTATCTCTTTGGAAGAATAACAACGTATTTTATGTGTGCCTTGCAAAAACACATCTCCCCTCAGTGATGGCACCACAGCCCCTGAGTTACAGACCTGCACTGATGTTTTTTTTGAGGAGAGGGCTGCAGAAGGGCCATGAAAAGGAGCAGACAGTCTTGTGAAAGCCCCTGGCATTCCCCTCCCAGTAACTCAGCTCTCCCATTGCCTCTGACACAGAAATTCTGTGTGGCAATGCTGGAGCAGCTCAAGGCAACATCTTATCAGAGCTGCTCTCAGGTCCCACATGTGAGGGATTATTGAACTTCAGGGTATTGAGAGAAAATCACATCTTACTGCATTTCCTTCTTCCTGGCAAAGAACCCCTCAGACTCCAGTCTCAGTTCTCTGTTTTTCCAGTGAAGGAACAATACCTTCCCTCCCTACTGTGCTATCCATAAAACACCACTCCTCTTCAGCAGGTGTGGCATTACCCCACAGATTTTTAATATTCCTGGTTAGGACAGAGTACAGTGGAGCTCTAAGCTTTACATCTTTAGGAGACACCTTCCTCAATAATGAACATTATATCTTTTTCACTAATAGAAACTGCCACTATAATGGACTTTATCCAACAGACAACATTTCTAACAAACACAGATAATTTTGTTTTGGATTAACCAAACTCTGTGAATTTGTCTGTGTCTCAACCAATGACTCGAAGCTGTTGCCCATTGTTGTTTCACACATTCCTGGCCTGCAGATTCCCGATTTTCCCCCGTTTCCTGGCACAGGACCCGAACCTCTCTGTGTCCTGTTGCTGCAGAGTCAGCAGAGGGAGCACAACGTAACTAAAAAAAAAAAAACCTCTTTCCAAGAACTCTGCTGGCACAGCCAGTGATGCTCCTAAACAAATAAACAAGGAAAAAAAAAAAAGGATGGAAAAAGAGCCTCGATGGCTGATGCCCCCAATTCTGTGTTTGACAAAATCAGTGCTTTGCCAACTGCAGTAGGAAAAACAAACCCATGGCAAAAAAACCCTACAAAGCCTTGCTTTAAAAAATCAATTACAGAATTTTTATTGTTTAAAAGGAGAGATGTAAAGGTGTTTTTGTTTTTGTTTTCTTTTCCTTTTGATCCATGTACATACTCAAAACATTGTTAGAATTCAGGGCAGAAATTTCAATGATGTGATGATGAACAAAAACGCTGAACAGCAATATTGGTAGGATTAAAAGTTATCCAAAGCAGTAATTTCTCAAACAAATTACACATTAGGAATCACTATTGGTGTGAGAAAAGGGTCCAGGCTACTGAGAGAGTAAGTATTAAATTTTTGATTGTAAATTCAAAGGGTTTTTGAAGCCACAGTGTTGCCCCCCTGCACCCAGCCAGGAGCCAGGCACACTCCTGGGGGCACCACAGCCTCACCAGACCTGGGAAGTTCCTTTTCAAGCATGGATTTATCAAAAGCACTTACAGGAATGAAAACTGACCTCACTACAGGACAGAAGAAGCAAATTTTTATAGTTTGTTTCAATTAAAGAACTATAAACCAAAGCTCCTCACACCTTAAATTAGCTGTGAAAACAAAGAAAATACCCAGTGTCTCTAGAAAACGTTGAGTGCCAAAATAGCTCCATAATAAAAAGCAACTTAGTGAAATAAGGAGCTCACAAATGACTGACAATGGCATTTTTTAACACGGATGACTTTAAAAGCACTGCTGACTCCAAGCACAAGAGATGACTTTTTCTCCTCTGTCCTCAGGTCCAGCTCTGAAGCCTCTAAAAATGGCCCCAAAAAATTTACACATTCACCTGAAAATCCCAGAAAGATGCCACATAGAGAACAGCCTTTGGGAAGAATAAACACTCTGTGTTTATAATAAATATAACAAGTGGAGGGTTCTGGACCACACCTCAAGGGTTAATCACGGAGTAGGAGGGGCAGGAGCTGAGGAAAGGCTCCTCTCCCACCCACTGTCCCAACCTGCAGAACCAGCACAGGGCCCAAATTCTGAGAGCAGCAGGAAAAGCTGAGTGGAATGTCAGAGGTGTGCCAGCAAACCCTGAACACCTTCAAGCCCTGAACACCTTCAAACTCTGAACACCTTCAAACCAGAACATCCTCAAACCCTGAACACCTTCAAACCCTGAACACCTTCAAATCCAGAACATCTTCAAACCAGAACACCTTCAAACCCTGAACATCTTCAAACCCTGAACACCTTCAAACCCTGAACACCTTCAAACCAGAACACCTTCAAACCCTGAACACCTTCAAACCAGAACACCTTCAAAGCAGAACACCTTCAAACCCTGAACACCTTCAAACCAGAACACC
>VZTT01067918.1:61988-81358 GCA_013400855.1 Buphagus erythrorhynchus
TATAAAGTATAAAATCATGCTCTGTGTGCCTCTACAGCCACTGTGACGTCAAGATAACTCAAACACACCAAAGCCTGAGGAAGCAGATAAATAGCACCAAAGAGGTGCTATTTATATTCACCCTCTCCTCTTTCAGCTGCCCCCCAAATTCATCATCTCACACACAAACCACAAATCACACCCTGCAATTTTGCCCGTAGACACTGGGATATTTCATAACTGGATTGGTTTATTTTGAATTTGTTTGGGATCATCAGATTTTGTGGGGAATGCAGTTATTTGCACACAGTTATTGAAGGGTATTTTCATTGGGGGCTGAAATTCTTCTAGCAGACCTTCCTAAGCTTGGAGGGGAACCAGAGGTGACACTCCAACATTATTCTGGCAAGATAAACACCAGGAAAGTAAAAGGGACCCCCAAAATTGATTATATCCAACAGCAGGCTTTCTACCCTAAACTGAGTACCCAACTAAACAATGTAATAACAAAGACACATGAACTTTTGTACACCTATCATCATTGCACAAATGGTTCTCTTTCATCTTTTAAATTAGAAAAAAAAAATTACCCTTCTCAACTGTATGAACTGCAAAGCATCCAACCTGCTCAGCCACTTTCCAGCACCAGAGCAATCCCTTGTCACCTGACTCCTGTACTTTTGACCCCCCAAAAAATTCCCAGCTGAAACATGTTGACATGTTTTCACATGTGATTCAATAATGATTGCTCTCAATAGTGCTGGATGCTTATCACAGGTTTAGATCAATGTTCTTTGCCTCTCATGTGCTCCATCTTTCAAAGTATTAATTTTTCCCAGGAGCTTTTGAGCTGTCCTGAAGTGAAGGTGACTCCAGGCTGGGAGTGTGGGCTCAGGGCACAGGGAGGCTGAGCTGTTGTAACTGCAATTTCAACACTCTCAGGAGTATTAATGAACACCAGGAAATTAATGGGGACTTCTGCTTGAAATTCAAGTTACCTCGAACTGCTTCACTTGTGAGTCTTCTGCTGGACTACAAGCTTCAAGAGAATTTTCCCCACTCTTCTTTTTTTGGGGTGGGTATAAAATACAGTATTAAGTAACATTGTGCTCGGTGTTTTATTCCAGAAGAAAAATAAGTGGGAAATTTCTAAAGGATATTAAGCACTGAGAATTGTTATTATAAATACTAATTTTAAAGACTGTGTTTGACTAAATAATAGCAAAAAATAGCAAATAACAGCAAACTGGGAGAAAGAATACTAAAGTATTCACTATAAAAAATAGGAATTAAGTTAGCACCAACATACCTCCGTTTGTGCTACTGTATTTCTGACTTTCAGCAAAAAAGAGAGGAATTTCATTAGGATTTCTCTGTTTTACATACTTCAGAAAAGCTTTGGGCAAACTGATACTTAGAACTATAGTAACTACTGAGCAGAGGGAAAGAAAAGCCCAAACAGCCTCAGATCCAGCACCCAGGATCTGACTTACTGTGAAATAATGATACCAGAAAGCCTCAGAACAGACCTGCTTTATCTTGAGTCCTAAACTAAATAAAATGGGTAAATATTGTAAGTTTATGGGCTCCAAGTAATCCTGGATGTCACTTTATACATTGGGCAAATCAAATAATTTTCAGTGATGTCATTTTCCTTCCTGCCATCTGAAACTGATAAACTCGACTCCCTGTACCACTGAAAAAGAAAACACCACAGTGCACAGCTCAGACAGGGCATTATCAGCTCCACTTCAGGTGATAAGTAAAGAAGGGCACTTGAATCCTCCTGCCACCCACCCCTCACAGTTTTCTCAGGAAAGCTCTCCCCAGCACAGCACAGAATTGATGGAAATATTGAATTATCTTCCAAATGTACTTTTTAAGGGAAAAAAAACCCCAAGACACCATTCTTTTCAGAACACAGAAG
Source organism: Buphagus erythrorhynchus (assembly GCA_013400855.1). Taxonomy (NCBI): domain Eukaryota; kingdom Metazoa; phylum Chordata; class Aves; order Passeriformes; family Sturnidae; genus Buphagus; species Buphagus erythrorhynchus. The sequence goes on from VZTT01067918.1 coordinate 63,895, forward strand.
TAACTTACTGAAAACACAATGGGGAAGTGCTGTCTGAACCTGAACTAAAAGATGAATATTCCCCCTGCAGCCCTTTTATAACAGTAAAAAAGACAAAATATTTGTGGGGAAAGAACACGATTTCATCTTTTATTTAATTTCAAAATCATTAATGCACTTCAAAAAGAACTTAAATATAACCTGCATAATGATACATTAATGTGAAATTCTACAAAGTCCTGACTTTGTTACAGTTTCAAAAACCTACTGGATTTTCTAATAAGGTATCTGGCATGGTTTTTGGGTTTTATAATGTGTCTGAAAACTAAAAGAAATTTCTTTGATCTTATTTTCTGTTGGGTTATTCTTTCTCTGTGTTATTAATATCCTAAGAATATGCCTGACATGATTTGTTCCTACTTTTGTCAACCTGTCTATTTTGAAGTCAAATTATTCCAATACCCCCATGGAAGGGGGTTCCATGTTCCATGTTTGTTCCATGAAGGAACAAACATTTTCGCCTGCCAAGGTGTGGAGAATGATTCCACACTTGTGAGCTGCTGGGCACTCCTTAAGTGTCCCTCATCCCCAAAGCAGGGCTGTTTGTATTCACATTTGTTTAAATATGTGCTTAAATATGTGTTTAGATATCTGTGTCTGCCAATAAACAGAATTCCATGGCTTTTGCTACTGTTCTTTGCCTCTGCAATAATCCAAACATTAAAAAAACTGTCTGTGATGCTATTCTTCTTAATATTGGTGATCTTCAACCCAGAGTTTCAGCACGTGGCAAGTGACACTCCCAGGGCCACTGTCACTGTCCCAGTCATTCTGTTCAAGGAAGATGGAAACTGGCCTGGCTATTTTTGACAAGAAATGTTCAAGGGTTAAAATGACATCATTTGAGGACACAAATGGAAAGCGGAGGATCCACGGCTCAGAACAGTTCAGGAGAAAGCTATTTATGTCTAATTTCACAATTCTGCTATTTTTAACAGCTAATCCTAACTAGTCATTTTTGGAGATTTGTTTGCAGCTGGAAAGAATCTACCAGTGCTTGACTGACTCAGTAAAGCTCCTGCACTTTGTATTTTGCACAGAAGTGTTATGGGGAGAGTGGAGTGTCAGAAAATCTCAGTGTGCCCCATCCACCTCTGCTCCCACGGATTTGGAATCCTCTGAAACTCTGAGGATGAGAGGACAAGTGTCCACAGAGATCCCAGCCCATGGAAACCCACCTGCTTTCATTAAAAACCTGAACTGCCATCCTGTCTTTGACAGCATTTGCTGCTTTCACTTGAGGAGAAAAGTGTATAATCAAGTTCTAACAGTGTTTCAAAAAGATTAATAATTATAGGGTTATGCAACATTAACAATAATGGTACCAGCAAAGCAGCCGTGTTAAATTTTAACAGCATTAAAAAGAGGGGAAGAAAGAGATTGAGAAAATTTCAGTTCCCTTCTTTGTCATGTGTTCTTGTCATCGTCTTGGGTTTTGCTATATTTAAATTGCTGTAGGAATTTCTTCTGCAAGGAATCTAAGAGGGTAGCTAACAGCAAATCCTTCAGTTTCATGTTGTGATCAATATAAGGATACACCACAATTCAAGCCAAAAATGAAGAGTGAAATACTAGGATTGATAACATTGATAGCTCATTTCTTGCTTTTTTTTCCCCCTACTGAAAAATATATTAATTAATTTCCTGAGAAGGGCTGTTTTGAATAATTATGTGTAACTATATTTCTTTAATCTAAATACATTAGATTGAAGATGTAAATACATGTGCCAATCTCACACACAAATCACACATCACACACTGCAGTTTTGCCCATAGACTGGGATATTTGATAACTGGATTGGTTTCTTTTGAAACCAGCAACTTATCTTCAATTGGGCCAGAATACCAACAGTTAACTTTGCAATAAATGATCACTGTCATACCCATTTTTCTTTTAAGGAGATTCCTTTTCTAGGCAAGCAAGTTTGGTGTGAGGAACTAAAAGTCATTGCTGTGACTTTCTGTAACCCCTCCAGCAGGCGTGTGAACAGCTAAATATGTGGCTCTGATGCAGACTGAGGGTGAGCTCCTGGCACTTTTTACTGTCCTCAGTTTTCTTTAGTTGCCAAACAAATCTCAATAGTTACACATTTCCATATGCTGATGGTCGATCTCTTTAAGGATCCAGCTGTAGTTAAAAAGAATCACATTAAAATACTATTGAGAGTGTCAGCAAAAAGCAGACTGTGAAGGGACATCTGGATTGCATCCAGTGAGGTGGAGTGTGACAGAGCACTGGGTATCAGGTGAGACACTCCTGATGCAAAACTCCCCTGGACCCTGTGGGGTCACCTCCAGCCCAGGAGATCAGAAGGGGTCTCCAGCAGCTGAGTGCTTCCCACACCCTTCCCTTCCTGTCCTTTGCTGGCAAAGGTGACAACATCTGCTTTAGACCTTCTCCCTACACTCTGTACAACTGGGGAATTATTTTGCAGCAGCTTTGGTGACTCTTCACCAGCAGTGATGTGCTGGGTGTGCAGGGACGTGAGCAGGATGGAAACCAGCACAACAGTGATCTAATTCCATCCCACCCACCAAAACCGACAGAGTTTGTGAATTTAGAGCCCGGTGCTGATCTCTCACCTTCACTTTCTGCTATCAATGCAGCATCACAGATTAGGCTAAACACCAGAATGTTTGTAAAGCAGACTGGTTTGCACGGGGCTCCAAGCAGTCAGTGCTAACCTCAGGGCACACCTTCCCCACACAAGGGATGGGCTGCTGGAACCTCTGTGGTGTGGTGTGCAGAGCTAACACAATCAGAAATTGGTCTGCTTCTGATTTCTGCAATGTTTCTGATGTAATCTGGCACTGGAATTGGCTCATTTCAGAGCTATGAATTATTTTTTTACAGCTTTCTCTATATATGGCCACTGAGTCAGATAAGACAATTTGGAGACAAATACTGGATCCTTTGAACCTGGCTGTAAAATTTCCAGCAGTTCACTTCATTTACCTTCCACAGGACAGCAGTGGCAGCATCTGTCCTGAACAGGAATGCTGGGTCTCCTGGTTCATACCAAAATCACCTGCCCACAACAATCCAAAATCATGCAGGTACCACACTGAACTTCTCCTTCCTCAGACAGTCACAGGGAATCGCTGCTCTGTCATCTGAGATGGGGGAAAAGCACAAACTATTGATCCTGACATCACAGTAACACAGATAAAACGCTTCCTGCCCAGATTTCCATCTCAATGAAAGCAGAGCAAGCTGCCAGTTCCACTGTGTTTGTCAGCTCCCCTGGATTATCAATGGGCCACGTGCTGTGAATCACGCTGCTCAGCCGGATCTCACATCTTGCCAGTTGTGTCTTGCTTTTCCTATTTGTTCTGGGATGTTAAAACCACTATTGTAAGCAGTTCAAAAATACATGCTGGAAAATTGTTAATGCCCTAGTCATACAATGTCATTTTGAAGCTCCCTGGGAATTTAGAATTGCACAGCTTATTAGGATATGACCTTTCCCTTGATTTTTTTTTATTTTAAGATCAAGTTAAGATGAAATTTCCCCAGTGGGAGTTGCTGTGTTTCCTTCACAGATAAGGAAAAGAGCAATGGCAGCTCTGTATAGAGACAAATTCATACATTTCTGCAGCATGGACTGCCCTGTGGGCTTGACAGACATCCAGTGCATTCCTAGAGGCTGAGAAGGAATTAACCAAAAAAAGCCCCAGAATTTTAACAAAGGTATTTCCCTGAATATTTCACCTTTTTTTTCCTTTTTTTTCCCCCCCCAGTGTCATCTGAGAGTAAATTCTGAGGAGTTTTAAGGCCTGTGGACTTGCATTCAGAGCACCAGGGCAGCACTGGCTTTCCGGAATACATTCCTATTCCTTTGTGGAATATCTGCCTCTATAGCACTGCTTTTTCCTCCTCACAATATAGATTCTGTCTCAGAAATTCACACACTTCCCTGGGATTTCATCAACCTCATCTAAACGCAGGAAGTTATAAAATTAATTATCAAAATTAGTGCTAAGGGCTGATTACCAGCTACCAATCACAGTGGTTAAATACTTACTATATATTATGTATAATAAACATTTTTGGTAGGTTAAGACAGGGGTACTCCAACAATTCTTAGTCTTTTTGTCTCTATGTCAATGAAACCAACAAAGAGAATTAGTTTGATAACTAGAAGTTGAATGATGTTGCTTGTATTTTAAAATTTTCAAATGCTTGAGATGGTAAAAAACCAGCAACTGTTAATAAGTTCTTATTTAGGAGAGAATAATTTTCCCGCTAAAAGTAAAATCTTTTGGCCAATAAAGAGACGACCAAAAAGAATTACCCATTTTTCCTTTTGGATATTCAGGGAGGAAGTTTTGTGCATTGAACCTTTGCTAGGCAAACAATGTTGTCAGCTATACAGAAGCCAAGAGAAAAGGAAGTGATGATGAAATAAAGTGAATTCCTTTTTGTACAACTGGCTGGCCTAATGGTCTGGGGTGGGCACTGTGCATAAAACACTCCTCCAAGGATGGCCCAGTAGAAAGGGAGGGTTTGGAGGTGATGGCACAAGCAGACCCCACAGAGGTTGAAGGGACCCTGAACTGGGATGCGCTGCCTTGGCGAGTTCCGTGCCTGCAGCAGCGCTGGAGCTCTGGGATCAGTGTTCCCAGTGCTGGAATTCCCTGTCCCAGCCGGGAGAGGGGATGTCCCCAGCAGCTCAGCCTGCATGTCCAGCACACCCCTGCCTCCTTCCACGGCTGACACATAGTGCAGCAGCCAGCCTTCCCATGCTGGCAGGCCCTAGGCAGGGCTTAATCTGCAGTTGATCCCCGCCTAATCTGCCTCTCCTGGGCAAGTCCAAAGTCATTACCTGCATCTCCATCCCCAGACCTCCCTGACACTCGTGTGTCCAACAAGGGGGTGAACAAATCCCCAGCACCAGCACTGCCTCTGGTGGCAGCCAGGCCCAGCCTGCCTGCCAATAAACCCACCCAAAAATGAAAATACAGCGGGAAGAACGGCTGAACTCTGCCTGCTTACAGGAAGGGATCTGATGGATAACATCACTTCTAACCCAGCAGTGTTTGAAGAGTGATTCAACAGACATTGAGTATCTTTTTTACTGTGGTGACACAGGGCCAGTGCAGATGCATAGTGTGAGCACTAAAAGTTTATTTACAGAGGGCAGGACTGAACATTTCATGTGAACACATTCAGGCCATGATAAAGAGCTTTGTCTCCCATTAGTAATTTAAAGGATTGTGATTTGCTACTCCCAACACACCTATAATTGAATTCCTCAGTCATAAAATCACTGGTGCCAAACAAGTCCTGATATCTTTTATCAAGCCTCTTTTTTCTTGTCATTTGTTAACATATTTCTTATGGAGCTTTTCTTCTTTTTATAGATACATTTGCTTTAGTTATAAATTAACCCTGGAATTTACTCTCCCAGAGGCCACAAACTGCTTTTTTATTCTCTTGGAAAAGTTTCAGGCTCTATGAATTGATGATTTGAAACAATTTTTCAATAGCAGCTCGTGGTTCAGATACAGAGGAAGGAAATTCAAAAGATTGACATAGTAGTTGAGACTAAACTGAAAATGTTTAGATGCCTTTCTGGGCCTTCTGCTCTGGAAGCCATGATTGATTTACCAAAAGGGAAATGTTTCCCTGTGGGATTTCTGGTGCTTCCAATTCCCTGTAGTAAAATACTCCGATCCAGCCTCATTCTGAAACGAGGAACTTCCGAAGAAGTCCCATATTTCAGTGGCTCCAGAAGCTGGCCAGCACATCCCAAAGGTATGCACATTTTGGAACACATTCTAAAACACCAGTATTTGCTTAACAGATTGGTTCATATAATGTCCATTAAAAAATAATTTTTCAGTTGATAATGTCATTGTAAAGAAAAAAAGTTTGTAATATTCACTGTTTCCTATCATGGCTTTGTTGGGCTCTTTCTGTTCATCCCAAGGGCTTTGGAAACTCTTGGTTTTTTGACTAAAAATGTAGAGGAGTTTGAACACAAAGGGCTGAAATTGTTGTTGGTGTCACCACTGAGAGAGCAACAATTTGAGCTCAACTTGTAAAAAATAATACGAAAAAATACAAATGAAGAATTCAAAAAAGACATATCCATAAGAAACGAAAGGCATTGGTTCTACTGCTCAAAAACTATTCGGATAAGGGCAGAGCAACACTTTTTAACAGCCACGATAATTCCCACATTATTTCCTTTCTTTCTTCTTCTGTGTTATTTAGCCTTCTAACAAACCATTGAAGTTGGAAAATTTTGATTTTGATTTGATATTAACACACCAGATATCCATTTTTATGGTTTAATTCCCATTTTAGCCAAGGTTTTCCAAGGCAGAGAAAATTTGAAAAATATGCCTTAAAGGTTCAGAAAACAGGAAAAGATCTTCCAGAACTCTGCATTTCTGGATTACTCTGCCAGTTTGGAATGGCTGTGGTTGTGCTGCTGCCCCAGCACACGTAAGCAGGTGATGATTTCACAGCATCCCAGGATGGTTTGGGGTGGAAGGGACCTCAAAAATCATCCAGTCCCACCCCAGCCATGGGCAGGGACTCCTCCCACTGGGATCCAATTCCTGCCCAAGCTGGCCTTGGACACTGCCAGGGATAGAGCAGCCACAGCTTCCCTTGGCACCCTGTGCCAGGGCCTCCCCACTCTCCTAATTAGGAATTTCCCTCTAATATCCAACCTAAATCCACCCTCTTTCAGTGTAGCCAGTTTGAGGTGGGTTAAAAATGACAAGTTTTGTCTTTAAAGATTTCCTTTAAAAATTACTCTTTAATTAAGAATAACAAAAGGGCTTGAGGAGTGCTGGGGTATTTTTCCTGTATAAATAAATGCTTTCCCCATCTCTGGTTTCCCATACTCAAGACAATGCCCTTACAAAGGTAAACAGAGTTTCCTCCTCTCTATGCTGTTTCTGAAGTTGCCAGTCAATTATTTGAAGTTAAAATATTAAAATTTTCATCTGAAATTGTGCTTTGAGTCCCTGAATTGCCTGATTTTTATTATGAAGTCAATGTCTCATTCTTTTGAAAAACCTTACAGCTTCTTCTGTATTTCTTCTTGAATGCTTCACCTCTTTAATTGTCTATAAAAGGTTCTTGAAGTTTCTTTTTTAAGTCTCAACAAAACACGATAATTTCAGCTCCTTTAATTGAATCAATGATCACAGAGCTGAAAGGATTTAACACTTAAAATATTTATCAACTTTTACAGCAGAAATGAAATTTAAAATAGTGCCAACACTGTCAAATATTTTAGCTCCCAAATTTTCAGGTGTTAAAATACACCTTCGTCTTTTAGATTTTACACTTCCGTGTAAAATGCTTTCCATTTAATTACCAGAGAATTAAAATTCCCTGGTTTATTTATTGAATTTGGGGCAAAGCAGTCATTGTGGCCCTGCTGTCCTTTGCAATGCCACTCAAAGCAGGAGATGCTGAGCAGAGCTCAGGCTGCCCTGAAGGACCAGAGCCATGAATTAAACCCAGGTCTAACCCCCTTCTCTCACACCTTGTGCACACTTCTCAAAACTTTGTTTGCCCTCTGTGCTTTCACTGGAGCCAGGAGGAATTTCCAGAGCAAACAGTTTGTGATATATCCTTTACAGGTGAGTTACAATGTTGTCTCTGGTTCTTGGAACAGACAGTAGACCAATAAAATCTCAAATTATTTTTCAGAGCATTGACTCTATCATGTACAAGTATTGTACTAACATCTGCTCAGGACAGATAATAAATAAATAAAGAATTTTGCCATCATAAGCTCCTGGAACTTGTTGTTTCACCAGAGGTGAGAAGAAAATTTGGAGTAATTTAAAAGATTTTGGGCTTTATTTCTTTTCTTTATTTACATGGCAGCCAAATGAACAGGCAACACAGAATAAAAAGACCTACAGAGATTTTTCTTTTCATGGAATTTGACCTCTGCTTTACCAAATATACAATTTCTGTCTCATGTGCCATAAGCTTTCTTAGAAAGATCTCCACATTACAAATCACTCATCTTTTAGAGCTAAAAATCCATAAGTAGAAGATCAAGCACAGATCATCTTGCTCTGGGGGCACGAAGAAACTTCAAAAGAAATGATAACAAACCTGAAAGGCATTTCAGCTGATTCCATTTCAGCTCTTCCCAAAAACTGAAGTCACCAGGGCTCTCACTCTGGCCATGCTTGTCCCACTCCCATTGCCAAACTGGGTGGCAATTTGTAAATGGCCTCTGGCAAAAGGTCCATGGCCCCCTGGCTCCTCATTATTTCAGGGAAGTGACTGAATGGCTTCTAATGAGTTGGGCTAAAACTGGAGAAGGGACAGTTCTCAGAATTTATCCACTGAACCTTCCACTTCCTGTGCCCAAACTCCAGCACTCTGATTTATGGGTAGGGTTCAAGCCTTTGTGTTCAATGGCACTGGGGAATATCACTGCTTTTGGTTTTCCTCAAATCCACTCAGTAATGTGATTGTGAGTCAGCCTTTCTCCCTACCTGTGGTCCCAGTTTCTGCTGGGAATACCTGTGGTGGGCTCTCACAGCTCTGGAGGTGTTCAGCACCAGTGAGAACCTGAACAAGGCTCTCCTAAATCTCACCAAAGATGCTTTTCTCTTGTACACCCTTTTGCTGAGCACTAATAAAGGCACTGACCCTTTTTCCTAAATTTGAAGTTCATTTCAGTGAAATATCTGTGCAGAAGCCCCTGTAGAGATGGAAAACTCTAAAATACAAGTTCCATTCTCGATAATGATCAAATTCCTGTATTTGCCATCCAGCAGAGGCATTTACCCATCCATCTTCATGTCTCATAAAAACACAGGAAATATTTTGCTGCTTCAAGACTCCACAAAATAAGAACGGCAATACTGCAGCGAACTGGAAAGCAGTTATAAGTATTCATATTTCTAATTATTCATATTTATAATTATTAATATTAATCTCATCTCCTACTCTGAGAATAGTGAACAACATACTGGAACCTCAAAATTACCTCCAGCTTTTAGGATAATCCACATTCTCCATGGATATAGAAGAAAACTCCCTTTTCATCAGCTTTGCTGCTCTGCACCAAAGGAAATAAGGGAACCTGTTGTGAAGAAGGGCTTTTAGAAGATGCAGGAAGGAAAATCCTATAGGCTCTGTCAGTAACTCTTCCCACTGCCACACTCCTCTCCTCGGAGTATTTCCCAATATTTTTCTCTGATTTAATTTCAGGAATTCTTACTCAGAGGATGTTTTCTTCCAGGAGCTGTACAACAGTTCAAATGACATCCTGGAAGAAGACAACACTGCTATTTAGTGTTTAGCCTCCCTTGTCTTTATTTCATTTATTTCATTTCCATAATCGTAGCTCAATGAGTTCTCTATCACTCCAGAGAATTCCTTTCTTCCACAGAGTAATGCCAGGTATAATTACTACATTCATCAGCCTTTCCTGGAGTAATTGTCAGGAAAGGGGCAACCATGCTCCATTAATTTCTTCTTCCTCCTTGCTTTTTCCTGCCTTCCTTCCAGGACAATTAAAGGTTCTCTTCCTTTATTTATCTCAACTCTTTTCTTCCCTTTATTCCTCCCTTCAAAAATCCGGGGAGGAAAGGGAGAGATGATCCCTCTGTTTTCACATCCAGCAATTTGTTGTGGTTTTATTTTTTCGAAATCCCAATCCCCTCCCTCTGCCTTTCTGTGGAGATCCCCAGCCCAGCTCTCAGGGTCAAGCTGGAGCAGAAATTCAAAATTGCCACATGCTTTCTAACATTGTGCTGTGCCTTCCTGTTCTTGGAGAGGGGAGGAGACAGGAATCTGCTGCCCAGCCTGCGTCAGAGGACAGGGCACGCTCCAGGACAGCAAACGCACAGTGTGGAGCAGTTATTGTTGTTATTGTGAATTCACCTCGCTGCAGCAGCACTCACTGTCCCCAGAGACAGCAAAGCTGTCACTTGTTGTTAGCACATCAGACAGCTCCTGCTCTCAGTCATGAGTGAGGCTAGATTTAAAAAACAGAGCAAACTTGGGCAGAAAAAGAACAATGAGCAGGGATGCCAAAATACAGTGAAAGACCACGTTATGGCACTGTCAGCATATCTGAAACCAAGAAAAGCTGAAAATCTCATAAGAGACCAGAGAGAAGAATTCAAAATCAAGAGGGTTCCAACAATAAACTTTAAGCTTTGAGAAAGAAATTCAAACATCTGTATTTTTTTAAAGAATTCCCCCGGTTTTTAATACTTCCATTGGCAAAAATAAAAAGGTCTAAGTAAATAAAGAAGTCCAGCAGGCATCGTTAATCTGCCCACTGCCTTCCTTTGAAATTTCCTTTAATTAATTAATTAATTAATTAATTTCCTTTCCTGATATTCACTGTGGACAGCTTCTTCCCATTTTCCCAACTCCCTGCTCTGCTGGGCCTCCAAAATCCCACACTGGCCTTCGATCCCTGCCTTAATCCACCACTGCAATTAATCTAATCACACTGCACACCAGTAGCCTCTATTAAGATTAAAGATAATCTTGCTATTTCACAAGATTAAAAAAGCCAGAGCCAATCCTAACATTGCACATTACTCCACCTATTCTGCATAAATTCTGTTTTATGAATATTAGAAAAAAGGAGGGCACTGGTAATACTGTTATCTTTTAAAAGCAGAACTGAGAAAATACACAGCAACTTTCTGGGTTTTTGTCTGATCTCTCACCTACTCGAATTTGGCACCAAAAAAAGAATGGAAAGAAGTGCACATGACTTCCACATCCTCAGTGTTACATCATGAAGGATGAAACAGCAGATTATGTACAGCTCACAGTGCTGCTGTGCTGTGTGCAACTCTTTCCTTGCATAAAAAAAATGCCCTTCTCAACAAAACTGTGACTCATGAAAAAACTGACAGATACCAATGAAAACAGCGATGGACTCATTTCATAATGGGACCTGTTACTGTGGACTCTGACATTTGCCTGCTAAGTGGGTTTTTTTAATACAAATTATACAAATTTAGCATGTAGATCTTTCATGTTCTATTTTTGGATTACAATTTTCGTTGCCAAAATTTTTCCAAGACGACATCAACAAGAAAATATCTTTGCTGTAGGAAAAGTGGGTTCTTGCTGCTGAAGGGTTTCCCAGTACTTCAAGCACTGTCAAGAATTCCTGCCCACGCCAGCTGTGCTGTAATCACTATTTCTTAATAAATCAGTAATCCTGATCTAAGAAAATAATTCCTCAAATGTCATTACCTGTGTCAGAATGCAGCTTGCATCATCTGGTGTGTTACCCTGTCTGAAAACCTGAAGCAGTGCAAGGATTTCAAGTGTGGGTTTTATCCAAGGGGTTGGATTCCTGCAAAAAGCCCGACACTGAAGCAGATTTTGGGAACATAATAAATACCCTGGTAAAGTTGGCCACACGAGGAACAAAATTTGGGCAGTGCCCAAAGGAAGCCGTGCAAGGAACCCTCCTGAGTTTCCTGTTCATCATGGCCTAATGTTCTTCCCTGTGTCACAAAAACAATTCAGCAGTTTGAGACAACTGGGGAGCTCACATCACAAATAATGCTCCAAAAGCTGGCAAAGCAGGGGTGGAATTTGCTTCCAGCAGTATTTATTATTATTACTAGTATTAATATAATAATAACAATAATAACCCAAAGAAACAAGGTAGGAACTACTAATTAGGCTTCCATCAGATTTTTTAAAATTATTTTGCATTGCCCTACTAATGAGAAATACATTGAAACCATTGGTAAAAAACCTGAGCCTTTCAATGGAATTCTTGAATATTTGCTTTTCTCCTGTTTTAAATTTAAGACCTGAAACTTTTGCAGCACCAATTGGGAAAATTGTTCTGTAGTCAAATGAACAACTCCTATTTAGATGAGATCTTTACTAAAGAATCCATTCCAGGACAGTTCAGCAATTCTGGCAATAGCTGTAGTGTAAATGTAAAAACACCCAAACCAAATGCGGGAAAATAAACCTTTTAAATGGTGCTTATTTCATTCAGAGAACTGATTTAATGTGAAACCCTTTTGTTTTAGATAAGGCTTAAAGTTTCATCTTGTTTATCATCTCAAACCAGCTTCAGCAACAGCTGGAAATTGTGAAAGTGAAAGCACATCTGCAGAACTTTTGTTTCCACATTCTCTAATCCTGTTCTAGGCAAAATTCAGAAAGTCTGCACCTCTATATAAGCACCCTCAAATATGCACCCATTTGTAAAACTCAATTTATATTGTCAATACTAGGGGATATTTAAAAGAAATAAAACACTTGCCTGTTTTTCTTAGTATTTCTAATGATTTCAATCCCCACATATGCTATCATGCCTTGATGTACAAACAAGGCATCTCAGATACGCAGTTTAAGGGCAAATGTTGGAATCTGGGAGTGACAAAAGGGAAGAAAAACAGCGAAACCCTTGCAGAACTTTAGTGACTCCATGAAATAAATCCATCCTCTTTCACTGGTTACCTTTAGGGGGATTGGAGCATGGCATCATTAAGTCAGTGCAAGAACTTTGTTTTAGACATAATACCTGCTAGAAAGCAAATAAATGTTTTATTTTTTCCTCATCCTGGAGGGAATAAACTCCCTCTGCTGTGGCCTCTTCAAAATTTCTCCCTGAATATGGTCCTGAGTAAGTTTAGAGAATACAGACAAACACTGAGTAAATAAAGCAACCTTTTGCCCTCATGTACTTCTGTACTTACTTATCTATAGATTTCTCTGGGTGTAACTGAAAATAAAATTTGGGTTTCTTGTTTTTTTACATTCATAGGTAGGATCAAAAATCAATTTAGCAGCGTACCACATAATAACATGCTTCCATGAAGCTTAAAAACTGAGATTCAGCATAAAATATTGTAGCTGAAATACCACTGTAGGGAACAGCAACTCCAAGGAAAACACATTTGAGATGAAAGGATAAACTCTCAGTTTTATTTACTGTAGACATAAAAAGTCAGGACCTAAACCTATCATGAGGAAATATGTACATTATGAAAGGCAGTAAATAGAAGTGGCTGCATTTTTCCACAAGCCCCCATATTAGATAGCACCACAAAGCACCAGGTCCAGGTAGTAAAACCTGTTTTTCTGACCACCCCTACTAGAAGATCTTGGTGTGAGTGTTAAAGCCTGTAATTAACATTTTTCTTTCCATAGTTCCTTTTTTTGGTGGAACAATCTGAGTCTTTTGGTAGCCTGACATCTCCCTCACAGCACTATGGTTGAGCACTTAGTTCACAGCAATATTCAAATATTCTCCTAGCACAGGGAGTGAAAATGTTCATCAGTCTGTTGGTATACAGCTGGCAGCCTGAGTTCAAAGCCTCTCAAACTCCAAAATTACTGCTACACAGCCACAAATACTAACAGCAGTTACACAACCTCTCTGTTCAATAAATCTAAACAAACACACAAGTACTATGGACTTCTCGTGCAATATCATAACATAAAAATCCCATTTTATGCAATGCAGTGTAATCATGCATTGTGTAAAAAGTTTAAGACGAGATCATAATTCTGGGCAGGACTGCTTTGTGCAAATATGAAATTCTCTGCAAATTAAATGCTGAAACTCGGCGGAAAAACACGAGATGCAATAAGAAATCTTCCACTGCTCTGCCTTATCCTATAAATATTCCATACAGCTGAAGGTGCTTGGGTGCAAATCACATATTTAGAATTTTATACACACAGGTGAGTTAGAGGAATTGGAGTGGAGGTCTATAAAAAATTAGAGGATTCTGGCAAAAAGAAATCTAAAATCTGTAAATCCGATCTGCAATATAAAGGAAAGACATCAATCCCCATGGAGCTCATGAAATTCCAACAGCCCATAAAGCAGCACGAAGCAGACTATTTTATAATGGCATAATAATAGCTGTTAGAAGACCAAAAGGAGAATTCATGCCTAATTTGAAGTCTGGAATAAACTAATACCAACTGCAACATCTGCACGGAAATGTTGGCGTTTCATTTGGAGTTGAAATACGTTAAGAAATTGATCACATAAAAGGCAGATAAATAACTCCTTCTGTTACACAGGCATTTCTTACAAGTTTTAAAGAAGAATATCTAGCACTTTAGCTGTAACACATACTCATGGTTATTTAATTTCAGGCATTTAGTCTCACAGAGCAAGCAGCAATTCCTTTAGAGCCGGACCCTCAATTTTGAGCATGCTAAACCCACAGCCACGCAGGAATTCAGCAGTAATTGCATGGAAGCAAACTGTACAGAGGACTAAACTTTCATCACTGCAAACCTGATCCTACTGAAACAGCACATCCACCACTGACCTCAAGAAAGCTAGGATTTACTTTATTTTTTTAAGATCCTATGCATCCTCCACTAAACCAAGAAGTTTCTTTGCTAGCGTGGAGCGTTCTGTATATTTTCTGTTGGGATATTACCTAATATTTGTTATTGTGTGTTCTCAGAAATCACACAGAGCCTTTCAGCACTGCTGAGATTAGTAGGAAGCCATTCCTAACACAGGGTTAATCCCTTCCCTGCACAAACACATCCCCTATGAGCATGTCCAGAAGCACACACCTGTGTTCACCCCGGCAGCCATGCAGTGCTGGACATACATCCTGCTGCTGCGGCAGCTTTGTGTTTTGTAAACTGCTAATTATCAACCAGCAGAGTAGACTTTGGGATTCAGAGACTTGAATTCATAGACTTTGTCCTGAATGTGCAGCCTGCATGGCATGGAGGAGATCTGCTTAGTCATGAGGAGAGGGGGTGGCTGATGCAAGTCCACAGAGCATCTCCTGCTAGTCCATTCCAGAAATTCACAACCCAGCTCTGGAGGTGGCTCCTTCTCCTCCCCTGTCTAAGGGGGATAGTTTTCCTATTTCCAGGGAAAGCTTGAGAAACTGCCAAGTAAAGAGAAGAGAAGACTGCTTAGAAGTCGAGGTGTTTTTTGCTGCAGATTTGGGGATTTATTACACAAAACCCTAACTTCATAATGCTGATTAGAATCTATTACTATTGTCAGCATCATTTACTCCTGTAAGCATAAATGGACACACTGACATTTCTAATTTCATTTGTTGCCTCAATCTCCCTCCTACATTGTTTCTCCATTGCAAATGGGGAACTCTTTGCATTCTCATGTCCTAGATCACACACTATTGAGAACAGGGGCAATTATTTCATTTGAGTAAGAAGATGGCCCCAATCTCAACTAGGCTGCTCGGTACTACTGCAACACAGGTAATTAAAAATATCTATATAGTTCATGTATCATGAATTTTAATTGGAGAATGATGTCATTCTTTAGTTCAATTCTATAGAGTGGTTTATGAGAGGGCAAACAGGCCAAATAATATAATGGAAGGTGTGGGTGGAGTGGGAGAAAAATGTGAACATCATCAAACTGACTTCAGTTCTGCGAAAGTTTCCAGATTGGAAGACTGCAGAATAGGCCTTGCTTCATTTCCCCCCCACCTCTTCATTTAAAGAGCAAAACTCTACGACAGATTTATTAGAATTTGCCCTGCAGTGTGAGGAGAGCTGACAACTTTGTAGCGGGAGGAAAAGTCCATGTTGCAGCAGAAGAGCTGATGCTGAAGTAGAAACTGAATGTTTCCTATGGCTGCCACATTTATTTCCTCCTTTTATTTCCTTATACCTGCAGGACCTGGGAGTATCCCAAGCCCACTCAGCACAGGGCTAAGTACCAGGGTGATAATTTGCTTAGCACCAGCATTTTCTACATTGTCCCTGGAACCTGAAAGCAGCAGCACCACTGGGAAAAGGTGGACTACCCTACATTTAAAACAAAGCACAACTGAAAAAACTCCCTGGGCTCTTCCCTTTGTGGAAAATAAAAAGTGAAGGGGGGGAAGAGACAAAAAAAAAATAGAAAAGGTTTATCATTTAATGATAATTTATGAATCAATTTATGTTTCATATTCCTGAGAATCCAAAGACAAATCTTACGGATCTTTCATTTTTCATTCTGCCTTGGAAAAGCCTCCACAGGGAAAAAGACGGGGGCAAGGAGATTTTTTTCCACAAGTACTCTGTAAATGAAGTCCTTAAAATTGACCTGTTAATGAGAACCCCCAAGTTCTGTTTGTGGCATGAGGAGTAGCACCTGAGGACAACAATTTTCTCTTGCTTTGGATTATTTCTAACTCTTTCTCTTGTGAGTTCACAAAAAGTGAACTGACACACAAAGAACATTTGGCATAAAGTTCCTGAAAACCAGATCCTGCTGTTAAAAAACTACACACTATTATGGAAACACAGAGTGAAATAATTAGCACTTATCACCTAAAATCATGCTGGATTGAATAAACCTATTAGCGATTAAAAAATGAAACTAGAATCAATAACTAATGGAAACTGTTGTATCCATAATTTCAAAAAAACCTAGCGTGAAGAATTTATAACTATGGGATGATTCCTCTTGAGTAACTGCACTGGAAACTTTTACATGGGAATAACCCTCATGAAAAAACTTGTAAAAGAAACTCAGATTCTGAATATCAAACACGCACAATTAGTGATTCACAATTAGGCTACTAAAAAGGGCTCGGAAATATATTCAACTCCACTCTAAGCAAATTACATTTTAAAAAAATCCTGAAGAGGGCCTCACCAATCAAGGTGAAAAAAAGTATTAAGGTTACTTTTCATTATTTAGTCCAGCTTTGTACAAGACAGTTTTCACTCTAGTTTGAAATTTTTCTTGTTTTTACAATATAATCGTTTTCAAAAATTCAAAATTCATTTTATTACCCATTACTATAAGTAGGAAATTACACTAAAAGTAATTGAAACAGTGCCTTTAAATTTAAAGTGCCCATAAATTTATTTGATTGACTTAGAAATGGACTTATGGTTATTTTAAAAGGTCCACAAAAAGGTCAGATTTAGAAGCACTGTTGATAAGGGGTTTATTTATCAGTCCAATAAGGAAGGTTAAAAGGCATAGCTTCAATATCCTTCAATTAAATTCAAATATTTCACCGACCTTCATATCAGAATTCATTATAGGAAATACAAATCTATATCAGGAAAAAATATTATTTGTATGTTCTGCATTATAATGGAAGTTTTACTGAATGCTGATGTTAAATATACTGTATTGTCTAGGAATTTGGCATTTCTAAGGAACACAGACCATCTTAAGGCTGTTTAGAAGTATGGAATCTCTGAACCACTACAAGTTAGTGAGATATTTTACAAAACTGATGCCTAAAAACATTCCAATTCAAAAGCTGTCTGTGTAAAAATACCTTTATATTATATTTCGGATTGGTTATCATTCAAAGTCAGTGCCAACTATGTTTTTCAGCTCTCTCTCCCCTTGACAAGCCCATGCTTATATTGTGCCACATGCTTTAGCACACTGCTAGGAGTGATTTCTTGTAATCTCGTAATTAAATCTCTGAGCAATTTTTGCAGCTTTTTTTTTTTTTT